>JACEFZ010002888.1:0-60694 GCA_014155875.1 Cepaea nemoralis
GTCTGGTTAGTGGGTGGATCATGGTAGCCCACACAGGAGAGAGGCTGATGTCAGACAGTCCTGGCCAGTTGTAATACTTCATCCGGTGTCTGGTTAGTGGGTGGATCATGGTAGCCCACACAGGAGAGAGGCTGATGTCAGACAGTCCTGGCCAGTTGTAATACTTCATGCGGTGTCTGGTTAGTGGGTGGATCATGGTAGCCCACACAGGAGAGAGGCTGATGTCAGACAGTCCTGGCCAGTTGTAATACTTCATCCGGTGTCTGGTTAGTGGGTGGATCATGGTAGCCCACACAGGAGAGAGATTGATGTCAGACAGTCCTGACCAGTTGTAATACTTCATCCGGTGTCTGGTTAGTGGGTGGATCGTGGTAGCCCACACTGGAGAGAGGCTGATGTCAGACAGTCCTGACCAGTTGTAATACTTCATCCGGTGTCTGGTTAGTGGGTGGATCATGGTAGCCCACACAGGAGAGAGGCTGATGTCAGACAGTCCTGACCAGTTATAATATGTCATGTGTTGCCTAGGTGGTGGAGCTTGGTAGTCCACACTGGAGAGAGGCTGAAGTTACATGTACCAAGCTAGTGATAACATATCGTATTTTGTCTGCTCGGTGGAGCATAGAAGTCCACACTGGAGAACACTAAACATCACATACATCGGGCTAGTGATAATACTTCATCAGTTGGCTCGGTACTGGAGCAGAGCAGTCCACATTGGACAGAGCTAGACTTCAGATGGACCAGGCTAATGATGATTCTTCAGAGGTTGAATAATTGGTCGATTATCCTAGTACACATGTTCCTCCCTGGCCTTAGTCACATGTACCTGATTACATAGAATTTGTTGTGACTCATTGTAGCATGATGGAACAGAATCCCCATTTCCAGTCCGACACATTTCATGAGGATACTTTAAGTCTTAACGGGGACCATCCCAAATATAAGGGCTATTCTTAGATCGTAGGTTCCAGAACGAGTTGGGGGAGGCGGCGGTATGCACTTGTCTTTTGATTGGTTCATAAGTAATGAGCCCACGCTATTCCTGGGCCATATTTTAAAATCTAATTAGTTTGAGCGGGGATCTCACCAGGAGCGGTCGCTAGAGTGATGTGATGACCCAACAATGCCCTTAAAGATTCAATAATATATTGTTCTCTGGACAACAGGTACCACTTTAAAACATACTTTAATGTTGTGGCTAAACCTAATGTACGAAAGAGAGGAATATAAGAGTATTTTATGAATAAAATGTGAAAGTGGAAAACCTAACTTCTGTGCGCCAGAATTCTGAATATTGCTTCTTCAACCTTGACACGTCTTTCACGCTGTATACTCCAAGTGCATATCAATCCCTTGTTGTGACTGGTTGCGTATGCTTGAGGAATGTAGTACACTCATGCAGATTCGCAAACCCAAACCCCCTTGTGCATTCTACATGTCCTAGGATGACTTATTCTTAAAATCAACTGTACCTTTGCTCTCGTGCGAGTTAACAAATGGCAGTCTGAATGGGAATGAGTGATGAAACATGTACAAGTTCCTTTGTAAAACGCAGAGAATGATGGAGTGAGTGAGTTGGTGATTTAATAAGTAGCCTCTCACATTAGTAGAAAGAAAGATGCTTCAAATATCCACATGTAAACAGGACGGTGATGGCACGCCAGAATTGCTAAGTCCATGTGATGCCTGGTCGCTATAAGCTCAAGAGAATTACTATAATTTCTCTTTGAAGTATTACACTGTACCTCTACTGTTGGATGGTTCATATAAACTAGTTCCTCAGAGAACCATAGGTGTGTGAACCTGTGTCTCAGTTGGCTGAATATAATGTATGGCTCATGCAAACTTACAAGGACTAAACATGTTTTCCACATATGTGCTTGGTGCATATGTGAACAATTGTGTATGCAATTGAGCTTCTGTTACCTACTGTGGACATTACTCAGTGGGGAAAGAGCACATGATGATGATGATGTACCTGTGAGACAAGTCTGGTGAAAAAGGGGTGAGGTCTGGCATTGCTGTGTGAATATGGAATCGGACATTCATGCACCAACATCACAGCCATAGGAATGGATGTCTGGTCTGCTAATTGGGTAAATGCCATTAGTTAATACATAATGCATATTGCAGTTGTAAATGCCTATTTTCCATTTCCCTTCACAATGCCTGTCCCATGTTGCTATGTCACAATGATTGCTGTACTGTGTCTGGTCCTCCTTGTGCCCAGGTCTACTGTGGTTCAAACATGGTGGAACTTAGACCACATAAATGCTTGTAATTGTGTTAAGCTACCCTGTCCTCAGCATATGGTCTTGTGATTACCACAGTACATCAGAGTGAAATTCACTACATCATCAACCTTAACCTTCCCCATCTCCATCTGTGTATGTTAATGTATGATAAAATCATCTTTTAACACATGTGAAGAGATGTTGTGCCATTCTATATATCAACAGAGAACAGAGGATGGAGGAGAGGCATCCATATATCATCTGGGAAAACTAACCAGTAGTCCCAGAATCCAGAACCAACTCTCTACAAGTGAAATCTTCTAGAACCCACAATATGGGAATTTCCTAGAGACTTTCAGCTCAGCTCTCAAACAGCTGGATATAAATAAGGGAGAAAAATAGTTCTGAGGACTCCAGTGATCATAATTATCAGAATCATCTGATAATGAAAACAACAAGTCTGGTTGCTAACCCCATTCAGGACAACTTGTGAAATGACTGGTGCAATGGATTGTTTAGCTAGGACTTATCTTAGTTAATCTCCAGCCTGGTGCTCACACAGTGTTTTCAGAATGAAGACTTGAGATAGACTGTTTGTATCTTAGATCTTCCTCTACAGGAAAAGGAGAACAACATCCTAAGTCTCAACTTCATAAACAGTCAACTCACCAGTGAAAGACAAGGCTGTAGCTTTTCTTCAAACTGTGACAGTAGGGGATAATTAGTCAGACTTGGAAAATCATCATGGGGGAAAACTGCAACCTGAGCTTGTCCAACACCCATCATAGGTGCTAAAAGGATTAAACAGACCAGTGGAGCAGAATGTCCCTATGCTTGCCCCAGGTTATGGCTTACCTGGCTTTTCCCTCAGTAACAGTAGAGGAAAGGATAAAAGTCAATTATGTAGTGGTAATTGGAGAGGAGGAGTGGAGTAGTTGTTGGGTGGTGGAGTAAATAAGAAGTGTTGTATCTTGTTTATCAACCTGCATGTGTGACATATTTTATGCATTTTCTATGCAATAATTGAAATGTTGACATGACAGGAGATGAGGCAATGGTCACCACTCTACGTACCATCAACTCAATAAATTGTGTATTCAATGGACCAGTGTTTCAAGTACATGTCCCCAGTGAATTTCTTGTACAGTTGCTGTCAAGTGTTGTCTCTGGTGACTGTCTTAAGTGCTGTGGTTGGTTATACATATTGTGAAAAGTCCTGTATAGATGTTGTCAGGTATCTCATGATGTCTATCTTGTACACTTGTGGTGTAAACCATTCCTTGTGAATGTATGTTCCACTTTTGTCAAGAAACTGTCATGTAGATGTCCTGTCTAACAGATGTAATGTACAGTTATTGTTAAAGTTTGTTTGTCTGCAAAAATTGAAGGACTACTTGAACTGATATAGGTCATACTGACAAAATAAAGAAAGAAGAGATCTAGGTGACGGACGAACAGCACACTGGCAACATTATGTTGAGTGAGAGGGATCCTCAGTTGTCCAGGCGCTAATAGTTCAGATCTTTTCTGGCCTTAAGGGAACCTTTTACTTCTTTTATAAATTTCTGTGTAGATACATAGTGGTCTCACAGTGGGGGTTTGAGTCAAAGAAAAATGTTCTCCAAAAAGGCTATTGCGGGAATGATTAGCTCATTTGAGTGACCTCTAGACAAAACGTGCTAAATCATATCCTTTATCTTGTTATTTATTATTCAAGATATATCTCCAGAGAACACTACAAACTAGGTCCTCTGGCAACTCAATCAAACATGTCACACTCATCATCAGTTAATTAGTTAGTTAGTCGCTGTTCCAATATCACAGCAAAGGGTCATCCCCATTATTCTCCGTTCCCATGCCAGTGAATATCACATAAATGGTTCCTCAATGCCCCACGTGAAAAGTGGAAAAGACAGGAGTCTCGACAAACAACAGTCCGCTCAGGCACATTGTGCGTAATGCCGCCACCAGAATGTCACCACAAAAGAAGTCCTCTACGAAACATACAGTTCATTCTTGATGAAATTGGCAGTCACTTTCCCAAACAGATGTTCACTTACAAAGTCTCGATGTTTCTAGATGGTGTTATTCCGTTTCTAGATGTTTTAGCCGGCCACGCCATTTTTTCTCCGAAATGTAGTTCACGCAACAAAACAACCTCGAACAGATGTAAAGAAACATTTCATTGTACATAATGCCGTCGCCAGAATGCCTGCACAAAAGTCCTCCCTGAAAATACAGTTCATCATCGATGGAAACGTCAGTCACTAGAAAACCAGCAGCCACACATTTCTGCATAAGGCAAGAAAAATCGGTCGGTTCTGCGACACACCAGCCGCCATACATGCAGATATTTCTAGATGTTGTTCCGTTTCTAGATGTTATCTAGCCAGCTACGCCATTATTATGAGGAAAAAAAAAGAACATCGACCATGCAGTTCACGCCACAACACTTGGACATATGTAAACAACATTTAAATGTACATAATGCCGTCTCCAGAATGCCAAAACAACAGTCCTCAACGAAAGCACAGTTCATCGTCAAAAGAAACGGCAGTCAACCAGAAGCCCAGCAGCCACACATGTATGCATACAGCACAAAAACCGGTCAATTCTGAGACATAGCCAGCTGCCATTGCCTCGGGCAGATTTAAAAGCATTTAACACGAAATGCACAGCTCACAGCGTCGCACCACGCACTCAACTCATTAGCAGGGCGACGGAACCATAAACTACGTCCAACATGAGAAAAATGCGAATGCAACGGTAGCCACGAGCATGAACACCTAGAGGCCTTAACCGTTTCACTGCCTATCCTCCATGTTCGTGACCGGAAGAATCCGACTCATCATCATCTAGTGCCTTGTCGGCTGGCGTAGGCGGTCATACTTCTACACAAATTGCCATCTCTAACAGTATTCCAATTCCTGTGTTGACCCCTCTCTGTGCAATAACATAAGACTGTCAAGAGTTGTCTCCACGCTGACACAACATGGTTCAGTCTTTGTCTTCTCATAATGCCAACAATTGGTGACTGCTTCTTTCTCAAAATGTCCAGATTGTTCATTTTGGCTATCTAATTAATTTTCAGCATTCTTCTATAAAACCATATCTTCAAGGCTTCCGGGAATTGTGTTTGTATGTGCTTGCGCGTGTGTGTGTGTGTATGTATGTATGTATGTATGTATGTATGTATGTATGTATGTATGCATGCATGCATGCATGTATGTATGTATGTATGTATGTATGTATGTATGTATGTATGTATGTATGTATGTATGTATGTATGTATGTATGTATGGTATGTATGTATGTATGTATGTATGTATGTATGTATGTATGTATGTATGGTATGTATGTATGTATGTATGTATGTATGTATGTATGTATGTATGTATGTATGTATGTATGTAATGTATGTATGTATGTATGTATGTATGTATGTATGTATGTATGTATGTATGTATGTATGTATGTATGTATGTATGTATGTATGTATGTATGTATGTATGTATGTATGTATGTATTTATGTATGTATGTATGTATGTATTGTATGTATGTATGTATGTATGTATGTATGTATGTATGTATGTATGTATGTATGTATGTATGTATGTATGTATGTATGTATGTATGTATGTATGTATGTATGTATGTATGTATGTATGTATGTATGTATGTATGTATGTATGTATGTATGTATGTATGTATGTATGTATGTATGTATGTATGTATGTATGTATGTATGTATGTATGTATGTATGTATGTATGTATGTATGTATGTATGTATGTATGTGTGTATGTGTGTGTGTGTGTATGTGTGTGTATGTATGTGTGTGTATGTGTGTGTGTGTGTGTCTGTGTGTCTGTGTGTCTGTGTGTCTGTGTGTCTGTATGTCTGTATGTCTGTATGTCTGTATGTCTGTATGTCTGTATGTCTGTATGTCTGTATGTCTGTATGTCTGTATGTCTGGATGGATGGATGGATGGATGGATGGATGGATGGATGGATGGATGGATGGATGGATGTGTCAAGGTCTTACAATCTAATGAATTTGGCTCGCTGGACCTAACATATGCGAGACATACACAAGTACAGAATGATTTAACGTGACACACGGTAACACGAAGTTTGATGGTTTTATTTACACTTCGCATGCAACACAATCTAATTCGGCATGTGGCCATCACAAGGTGAATATCACAACCTATACATAATACCTCAATGCACTCACAGACTCAAACCCACCGCTATGCAGTCTTTCTATCATCTCACAATAGCTACGAGCAATCGACATTCAGGCACAGAAACACAAGAGCTGCTTTCATACACGTCCGTCTCGTCTGATTTCCCTAGCCGTGTCTGCCGTTTTCCGCTCACAGTGCTTGCCCTGTGGATTCGAGCGCAGCGAGAATTGCATGCGTCACGCTTGTACTGGCTTGACTCTGACGGTCGCTCTCTCTGTCGTCAGCGAAACCTGTGAGTAGGTAACTGGTGTTCGCCTGGCGGGCGTAACGATGTCGCGGCATATCAATGGGGATTATGACACCCTCCCCGCGCGTCATTCATGAAAGATTCTATCTTTCATGTGTATTCTCTGTAAATTCAGGGTTGCTATTTTTAACCAAGTCAGAATCTTCCCATTGGTTGTCCTATACCCTGGCATAGGTTCAATAGAAATACATAAGTATTGTAACTTATACATATTAAGTCATGCTGTATTCAGACTTCAACAATTGCCAAGTATCATCCTCTCGATGGATGATCACCTCTGTTGCAATTTTGACCCAGTCAGACCGGTAGCACCAGCAATCAATGCAACTACCTCGCAACCAACAAAAAAAAACGTATAATATGTCCTTAGACATCAGGTTAGACAGTAAAACGTCCTAATATGAGACGAATTCAACTGTAGAGTTCCAACCACACTTGGTAGGGAGCTCTCATGTTGGTCTACAACTTTGGCAATCTTCTCCATGCCCAGCTGATGCAATCTTGGCGTGTCGACAATCTGTCAACACAGTGGCTATTTTTATACATTACAAAATGTACATTTCTCAGTAGTAGGCTTAAATGTCTTTTGCCTATTATAGGTATCTGCCTTTGATTTCTCATAGCTAGCAGCTGCTACGAAATTTATATCAGTTGCTACACTAGCAAAACAATGTTTATTGGCTGTAAAATACGCCGACCCTCGTTTCTCGATCTGCTCTACACTCATACACTCACTCTCTTGCAAAAATTTTGAACATAATGGTGGAAGGGATGTGATGAGTTTATCCCTAAGGATTAGATCTTTCAATTTGTTAAAGTCATTATTCACTTTGGCTGCTGACAGCCATTTCCTGAATATATCCTGTACTACAGAGATGTAGTCAGAGACCGTTTGAGTAGGTTTGTATGGCGTTGAGTGTTATTGTTGGTCGTAATGTCGTCGTTCAACAATTTTCACAAGTTGCTTTCTTTCCCGAACTTTCTGCTTCCACACGCTTTTTCTGTACACAACTACTTTCACGAAGACAAGTTAGCCATGTTTAAACGTTCAACAACTATGATGGTACAACACTTAAACTTAGATTACAATTTTATCGAGACAAGTTTCACAATCACTGATGTTTTTCCACGTTAACACATTCAAATGTATGTAATTTACGTTCACATCTAGGTTCAAATCTTAACTAAGTTAAAGCCGGACGAAAGCCTCCACGTTCACACATGTCAGGGTCTTACAATCTAATGAATTTGGCTCGCTGGACCTAACATATGTGAGACATACATAAGTACAGAATGATTTGACGGGACACACAGTACCACTAAGTTTGATGGTTTTATTTACACTTCACATGCAACACAATCTAATTCGGCATGTGGCCATCACAAGGTGAATATCACAACCTATACATAATACATCAATGCACTCACAGACTCAAACCCACAGCTATGCAGTCTTTCTATCTTCTCACAAGAGCTACGGGCAATCGACATTCAGGCACAGAAACACAAGAGCCGCTTTCATACACGTCCGTCTCGTCTGATTTCCCTAGCCGTGTCTGCCGTTTCCCGCTCACAGTGCTTGCCCTGTGGATTCGAGCGCAGCGAGAATTGCATGCGTCACGCTTGTACTGGCTTGACTCTGACGGTCGCTCTCTCTGTCGTCAGCGAAACCTGTGATTAGGTAACTGGTGTTTGCCTGGCGGGCGTAACGATGTCGCGGCATATCAATGGGGATTATGACAGTATGTATGTGTGTGTGTGTGTGTGTGTGTGTGTGTGTGTGTGTGTGTGTGTGTGTGTGTGTGTGTGTGTGTGTGTGTGTGTGTGTGTGCTTGTGCTTGTTTACTATTTGTCCAGGATTCGCAGCCATATGTTAAAACTGGTTCTATGTAACATGCAAGAACTCTTTCTAACCTTGTAGGATGACTTATTGCATACGTTACTACATTTTTACATTTGTATGTTGCCTTGTGTGTCCTCTGATCGTTACTTCTGTCAGTTTGCCTTGCATTCCGATGTTTAATTTTCTTAAACGCATATTGTTGTTAAGACTGAGCCCATATCTTACTGCCCTGAGTAGCCTACATAAAGGACCCATCAGTGAACTGGTTGCACATTCCACCCGGAAATCCTGATCCTGCGATCCCGACTAGAGGAGAGAGTTCTCAGTCAGTCACACTAAACTAACTCACAACGTTTCTTCATGAGTGGGGGTGGGGAGGAGAAGTGGTGGTGGGAGAGAGAGAGAGAGAGAGAGAGAGAGAGAGAGAGAGAGAGAGAGAGAGAGAGAGAGAGAGAGAGAGAGAGAGCTTTCCCTGTTTTTTTAAGCGCAAAAACGAAAGACTTTTGGGGAAAATGTTTCTTATGGAAGCGGGAGTCTGATTGAGAGGTGGCGGGTGGGAGCCAGGGTATCTTGTGGGAAAGAGGAGTGTGGGGGTTGTGTTGTGTGGACAGATGTGTGGCTAATGTTAAATGCTTGAGCATCAATTGGATATATTAATGTTGTTATTCACTGTCTGGAATCCACGTCATAGACTTATTGTTACGAATGGCATCTTTAACGTGTAATTTCTACACAATGTGGTGAGTCAGTACCTTTCACACAGCGTGATGAGTAAGTACTTTCCACACAGTGTGTTGAGTCAGTACCTTTTACAAATTGTGTTGAGTCAGTACCTTCCACACGGTGTGTTGTATAAGTACCTTCAACGTGGTGTGTTGAGTCTGTACCTTCCACACGGTGTGTTGTGTAAGTACCTTCAACGTGGTGTGTTGAATCTGTACCTTCCACACAGTGTGTTGTATAAGTACCTTCAACGTGATATCGCAATATACACAGACAGACAGACAGACAGACAGACAGACAGACAGACAGACAGACAGACAGACAGACAGACAGAGAAAGAGGGAAGAAATAAAGAGAGAGAGAGCGAGAGAAGAAAGGGATATGGAGAGAGAGAGAGAGAGAGAGAGAGAGAGAGAGAGAGAGAGAGAGAGAGAGAGAAAGCGAGAGAGAGAGAGAGAGAGAGAGAGAGAGAGAGAGAGAGAGAGAGAGAGAGAGAAAGAAAGCAAGAGAGAGAGAGAGAGAGAGAGACGAGATTGAGAGAAAAAGCGAGAGAGATTGGAATGTAAAAACAAGACAAACAGTGCGAGCCTCCCAAAGCTAGCTTTCCCCGCCGTGTTGCTGGCTCGCTGAATCAACATTTCTCTGTCCTTGTTTCCCCATCAACAACCCAGACTCTGCTATGCCTGGTTATTTGAGCGAGCTGTTTATGCCGCGAGCCATCCTTCGGGTGTCTACAGTCTCCGAAGCTCACTTCCTGGAGGACACGATAAACGTATATCTGTCACTCTACAGAAATCTCCATCTTAGGGCCAGGGTAATACTCTTTTCATAGCATCCCATTCATAGACGCTTCTAGAAAGTAAGTCATATTCAAATGAGCTGACATGCTACCGCGGGTAAGCTCAGCTGTCTGGGACAGGACAGCGATGTGGTCTCAGTCAGGGATCTTCACACTGTCTGCGACAGGACAGCGATGTGATCTCAGTAGGGGATCTTCACACTGTCTGGGACAGGACAGCGATGTGGTCTCAGTCGGGGATCTTTAAACTGTCTGGACGGGCTGACCATTGGCTGTCCAACTGTGCGTGTGTCTCTTTCCATCTCGTCATCTATGTTATGTACATAGTTTAAAGTTTCCGAGCTAGCGAGATAGAGAGACAGAGATAGGACAAGATGGAAAAAAGACAGAGAGATACATACTGACAGAGGAGAGAGAAGAGAGAGAGAGAGAGAGAGAGAGAGAGAGAGAGAGAGAGAGAGAGAGAGAGAGAGAGAGAAAGGTTGGTATAGTTCCTGCGATATGCCATATGGGGTATGCGTATAAAATACGAGGTATAACAATCTACCTTACTGACCCTATTTCATAGGAACAGTACAAATGAAGCCTCGTATTTGTAGATCGACCTACTCCGCATACCCCATATGGCATATCACAGGAACTATACCAACCTTTCCCTCTCTCTTTCTTTCTCTCTCTCTCTCTCTCTCTCTCTCTCTCTCTCTCTCTCTCTCTCTCTCTCTCTCTCTCTCTCTCTCTCTCTCTCTCTCTCAAAGATTGCTTATCTGCGCCTACCCATATCATGTGTCCCTATACCCCATGTGGCATAATGTAGTAACTATACCAACCTCTCTCTCTCTCTCTCTCTCTCTCTCTCTCTCTCTCTCTCTCTCTCTTCTCATTTACATCTTGCACATGTCCATGTACATTATTGTATGCATGTCTATTGAGTGGTGTAGATGTATGTATGTGCGCTCACACATATCAGTCCACCCAGACTTGAGGACTCATGTCACAATAACGTAAAGGAGTGCATAATGTGAGTTTGGTTAGTATCACCATCATACTTGGGTGCACACTCCATTGCTCTTCAATATTCGTCCACTAGGGCCAACACATACACTGGCACCCACTCATGCTTTGTAAATACATCCACTGGGATTCCTCAGATACCATTCTTAGACAACTATCACAGGTTGCCGTACTACCTTCCTCTGCCCCCCCCCCCTCCCACCCCTTCTTTCAATGTACCACTTCCACTCCAGTACCTGGATGCTCACTGAACCGTTTTTCTCTTCATTGCTTTCATTTTTTCATCTTTTTATTCTTCTCGTCCTGTCGTCACGTATTAATGCAGTCACAGGAGATCTCCTTGACTATATGTTGTGTTTTGTGAATGTGTTTATTTGCTGATGAAGGCTAATTGCCGCAACGTCCTGTATGTATCGTAATTCTGTTATGTATGCTGTGCTATTTTGTGTCATTTTATATTGTTTCAGTCCGCAGATATGTTTCATATTGTCAATTCTCATCTTGCCCGTTTCTCCCATCGTAAACCAACTCACAAATTGTCCACTTCTCGCACTTTCGGTCATTTCTCATACTGTCCACTTCTCGCAACCTCAGCTACTTCACACCGTGTCCACTTTTCTCATCTGCATCGACTTGACGTATTCATAGTTTATAACTAGTATAAAAAATGGTTTGCATATCCTTTACAGGACATCGCTGTTAACATCAGCATCTTTAAGCTCATTGTTGATTTCTTGGCAAGATTACGCTCAGTAGTTTGCCATTGCTTTCTGAGCGACCGGCTCATACCCCGTAAGTTACCGACGCGGTTAGAACCAGTACCGATTCTCGCCGTCGTCACGTTACTCACGAGAGTATACAGGATTACTGAGAAAGTCGATAACACCTAGACTAGGGAAACCGGCTACAACCAGTATAGGTGTGTCGAAATCCTGGCGCCTCACAAGAAAGATGGAGTCCTTATCTTAACCAATTAATGACAGGATGCCATGTGATTGCGAAAAGAAAACACATTTCATTGAATGAAAACAGATAAATGGTCTAGCGTAAGAAACACTTGCGTTCTTGCTGTATCCTGTGGCTATAAAAAGAAGAAGAAACATAAAAGGCAGCTGAAATATATTAAGTGGAATACAAGTTATTACCGAATACGAGATATTCTTCTCATGTTCAGTCTCCCCAAAATGTTCAAGTGTCAGATAGTCTCCCCATGTTCAGTCTCCCACAATGTTCAAGTGTCAGATAGTCTCCCCATGTTCAGTCTCCCTATATTGTTCAAGTGACAGATAATCTCCCCATGTTCAGTCTTCCTATGTTTGAGTGTCACATAGTCTCCTCATGTTCAGTCTCCCTATGTTTGAGTGTCACATAGTCTCCTCATGTTCAGTCTCCCTATATTCAAGTGTCAGATAGTCTCCCTATATTCAAGTAAGATAGTCTCTCTCTATTCATGCGTCACATTGTCTCCTCATGTTCAGTCTCCCTATATTCAAGTGTCAGATAGTCTCCCTATATTCAAGTGTCAGATAGTCTCTCTATATTCAAGTGTCACATAGTCTTCTCATTTTCATTCTCCCTATGTTTGAGTGTCAGATAGTCTCCCTATATTCAAGTGTCACATAGTCTCCCTATATTCAAGTGTCACATAGTCTCCTCATGTTCAGTCTCCCTATATTCAAGTGTCAGTCTCCCTATATTCAAGTGTCAGATAGTCTCCCTATATTCAAGTGTCAGATAGTCTCACTATATTCAAGTGTCACATAGTCTCCTCGTGTTCAGTCTCCCTATATTCAAGTGTCAGATAGTCTCTCTATATTCAAGTGTCACATAGTCTCCTCATGTTCAGTCTCCTATATTCAAGTGTCAGATAGTCTCTCTATATTCAAGTGTCACATAGTCTCCTCGTGTTAAGTCTCCCTATATTCAAGTGTCAGATAGTCTCTCTATATTCAAGTGTCACATAGTCTCCTCATGTTCAGTCTCCTATATTCAAGTGTCAGATAGTCTCTCTATATTCAAGTGTCACATAGTCTCTTCATGTTCAGTCTCCCTATATTCAAGTGTCAGAGAGTCTCTCTATATTCAAGTGTCACATAGTCTCCTCATGTTCAGTCTCCCTATGTTTGAGTGTCACAAAGTCTCCTCATGTTCAGTCTCCCTATATTCAAGTGTAAGATAGTCTCTCTATATTCAACTGTCACATAGTCTCCCTATATTCAAGTGTCAGATAGTCTCCTCATGTTCAGTCTCCCTATATTCAAGTGTCAGATAGTCTCCCTATATTCAAGTGTCAGATAGTCTTCCTATATTCAAGTGTCAGATAGTCTCGCTATATTTAAGTGCCAGATAGTCTCTCTATATTCAAGTGTCACATAGTCTCCTCATGTTCAGTCTCCCTATGTTTGAGTGTCACATAGTCTCCTCATGTTCAGTCTCCTGTCAGAATCTCCGAGTCTTCATCTCCCCCGCCTGGCGGCAACGACCAGTTACGACCGTGAACTTGACTAACAGTTACTACTCAGTAGATAGCCCGGGGTCAGCGTGGTGCACGAAGCACACGAGAGCGGAAAGCAGGGCCAACTAGGAATCACTGCTGGTAGCTCAGACAGCTAGGACCTCGAGACCGGACGGACGTGAATGAGAGTGTTACTATGTATGAGTCGATGCTTGATGGAAGAAAGCCTGTATGCTTTGTTGAGTAGAGTAAAGATTGAGTGAGTGTTATATTCTATTGTATTTATGAATTGATATATTTCATGTATGTTTCTGGAAATGGCATTATCGCTGACTTTGAGCGATGCCTGATATGACTGCTGTTTTGAGAAGTGCGATTAAAGTGTTTGAGTTATGTCGCCGTGTGTTTGTACACTCACTCTGTGTGTGTGATTGTTTTCACGCCTGTTAGTGAACACGAGCCTTTGTTCATATAAAACAAGACCCTGACAGGCAGTGAACGTGGGTGCATCGTCCGGCTTTTCAACCAAATGTAGAAACATACGTGCGAAGACGATTGAACGTAAGAAACTCGTCCATGTTTGGACCATAAATAATCGAGTGATTGAACGTGTGAAATTGCATCTGTGTGTGAACCAGACGTAAAACAGAGTATGAGACGTGTGTTAAGATGTAATGGCTTGGAAAAAGTTCTGTGAAGTGAACGAGAGCATCGGCGAAGAAGTCATACTGAACTGAAATCTGAACTGAAGACGAGACGACTATACAAACATACTTGACTGCATACAAACCTATAACATTTAGTTGACAACACACACACACCACAAAAACATACACATACTAATATTTTCTCTCTACAAAAGTAAACAGGTTTTTCATCTGAAATTGTACAGTACTAAGGTCATTTTCCTGGCTGTAGAAGACCAAGCATCCCTTCTCTGGTGCAGTTACCAATAGACGTCCAGAGTTAAAAATTCCAGTGTCACTTAAGTATATTTTTCTTACATACTTTTGTACGGGATCAGGCCTTAGCTGTAAATTTATTTTGTCATTGTATATGATACATGTATTGTATTTATTAACACATTATAAGTATCTTGCATAAAACCACGGTAACAAGATTGTAGAATTACCATGTCTACTTTACAAGAATTTATTGAGTTGGAACAAAAACAAAATATTCCACATTAACATGTTGAAACCCTACTACAACAGAGAAGAAGACCAAGACGAGACAACTGCAAGCACAACCGTAGTGGACCACACAGACTCAGAAGATACAGACGAAATACCAGTCCCATCACTTGATACGACAGACACACTACAAGACGTCAAACTATCTCCTGATCTTTCTCAGACTGAGACCGACAACTGCAGACAACCGTTACAAGACTATAGGACCATTTTCTCCAACCATCCAGGACAGACAGATCTAGTAGAACATCAAATAATACTGACAACTCACTTACCAATAAAATGCAGACCGTACTCAATACCCATACACTACAAGGACAAAATACATCAGGAAATTCTAGAACTGGAGAAAAACCAAATTATTAGAAGATCACAATCACATTATTGTTCTCCTATCGTGATTGTCAAAAAGAAGGACGTCTCAATACGCCTATGCGTTGACTATCGAAAACTCAACGCAATAACACAGTTAGATATAGAACCCATGGCTAACTGTGAGGACATACTGACAGAGATGACAGATGCCAAATACTTTACAAAACTTGATATGACGAAAGGGTACTGGCAAATACCCATGACTGAAGACTCGATACACTTGACAGCATTTGCAACACCTTGGGGACTATACGAATGGTGTAAACTATCATTTGGGCTAGTCAATGCCCCAGCGACATTTGTAAGGATGACAAGACTGCTACTGGCAGACATACCAAACATACTATCATATATGGACGACATCTGTATACACACTATGACAATGACAGAACTCCTAACGACACTACGACAAACATTTGAACGCATCAGACAACACGGCCTTACAGTGAAACCATCAAAGGTAGAAATTGCCTACCATGAAATTGCTTTTCTAGGCTATAAAATTTGTGATGGATATGTTACCACTGATGACAACATTGTTTCGAAAATTCTAAAATTGTCACTTCCTACAACCACAAAGGAAGTAAGAAGCATGTTAAGATTACTGAATTATTACAGACGATTCATACCTAATTTTTTCATTCTGACAGAAAGTTTTACAAATCTATTAACCAAAAACCAACCAAATAAGATTGTAAACAGAGAAGGCCTGAGACCTGTATTTGCAAAAGTATTGTCATATTTTTCTTGTAATCCCATCCTTAAATTGCCAAAATTTGGAAATTCCTTTCAGATTGAGAACTTGTAGCGAAACGCCAGTGGCCCATGTCCTTATGCATTCTTTTGTTTTGGGTAAACAGGGGGAAATGGCTTTAAATCTTTATGAAAGATAGTTCTTTGGGTAATCTTCATATCACGATCTTTACATGGAGCGAGTAGCCAATGTCTTTCCTTTCGGGTAATCCCGATGGAGCGCCTTGCGCCAAATGTGCACTGGTGCGGCTACTGGTCAATTGATGGCGGGGCCAACACCTACCGTTTGCTTGTTGCAGCCTGTCAGATAATTTAAAGATTACGACAGAGGTGCAACCTACTACTGAAGAAGTGAAAGGTAAACTTGGGTTGTGGGTATAAATGTATTTTGTCTCAAAAGGGAAAGATGAATTGGCGAAAAGCCAATCATAACCAATGAAGAGTTGGTTGACCGTTGGCAATCTGACTAGGCGTCTTGTTCTTGGCATAGCAGGGGGAGTGAATCTGAACAATATATCTCCCCAGAGGATTTCATTTGTTCTTGGCGGCAGATGAGCTGTTGCTATCTTTCTTTCTACGGCTTACCGTTACTTAGTAGCATCTCTCAATTAAATATAAGCACATTAGATGGCTACGGGAAGGGCTCCTTGGGGATGGGGTCCACCAATCTATGATCTATCTTCTTGAGCCAGAAGAGGCTATCCACAGGACTATCTCTTTCGTCTGTTACTCGATAGGATGATGTCGGGAAGAAAATAAACTTCTTTATCTCATTGAGAGAACCTGCATTCCTCTAAATCTATGTGTTCTGTGAGGCACTGCCGGTACATTGGGGCGACAGCTCAGTCGAGAGCGGTGGCCGGGAGGGGTAGTATCTTCTTTCCTATTTTTGCTGGGAGTGGGGAACTACACTGCGTGCCATACTACCCCAATACTATACTATTAGTGAAGGGGGAGAAACAAACAGATTACTAGGCACAACACACCACAAGGATCGTAGTTGTGAGAAAGGCAGCGTTTGCAAGTGAGAGGGAAGCATGGAAATGATTGTGCCAAATCATAATAAAGGCTTGGTATGAATGTGGAGAGTGTGACTTGTAGGCCGGGAGTTAATAGGGTGGACAACCAGACAGCTACAAGCTGGAGGTCTACTCAAGCCCGGACGTAGCCAATCCAGGGGCTACCTGACAGGTCAGGCCCATTCAGTCGGGTATCATATATATATTGCAATTATGTGATACATGAGTCAGCCCAGTCGCTCAGATATTGTTTGTCATCTCCAGGGTCCTTTTCTGTTGGTCGTGACTCAATCGGACAGTATCTACAGGGCTTCTATGCTAAAGCCAAATACGTCTGATGAAGCCATGTCAAGGTATTGGCCTACCACACATAGTGTGCCTAAGTCTGAGAGAGACGCAGGGTGCGTCTTGAGCCAATGACATTTTGCATTAATGGCGCATCGCAGGTCTTTTCAGCAACATAAGCCTGAGAGCAGTTGATTTCTAGAGGGAGTCTACGCATGATTATCCTGCATACCCATTTTGTACAGGACATTAAAAGGCACCCATCCATTATACCTCCACGAACACTTCGCATTATTTGAAACCATAATGCATTTGCTAAGTCAGTGAAAACCTGGTGCCAAATTAACTCAATTGGCTAGGAACAGAAGTCCTCAAACACCAGTGGCTTTGAGTCTACAGAAGCCTGATGAACCTACAACCAGTTACCTGGGAAGGAGGGAGATTCTGACACCCTGGGTGAGAAGTGTGTGGACAGATCAGACAATATATGAAGCTGGGTCTATGACTATGGCGACCTGAGGCTCTGTGCCTGAACTTTATCAGTGTTGTGTCTGTTTAGAACTATCTGTGTTAACTGCCTTAATGTTTTCCTGTGCTGTCCTTTATTGATTTAATAAATCAAGTTTTAGTTTATTCCAACGATCACTGTGTTATATATATGGATCAGCCAGAAGAACATTGCAGGAAATAGGTCCTTAGGTCGAAAGAAAGAGTGACAGTGAGTCCGGGGAAAACGGAGGAGGGTTGGCAGGTAAAGACCTATCCCAGCCAGGGCTATAAAGAGAATAATTTTGAAACATTGTGACAGGGCTATTTGGGACCCTCCACGTAGCTTGTTACAATTTCTGGGGGCCCGTCCGGGATAATTGAAATCCTGATGGAGTTCTGGCTGATTTAGTGATAGGGGACAGATATCCTTGTCTACTATCAATAGGTTCTGCCTACCGTGCCTGGCTATTGTCTATACTCTGCCTGACACAGACTGACCGACATATGACGTGTTGTGGTCGTGTAATGTAACTTGTTGTGTACTTGTGAGTGCAATTTAATAGACAATTACCTCTACCCTTACCCTCTGAGTTTAAGATGGCATCAGCTGGGTTTAATGTCGCTGACGTACAGGCTACAGGGCGTGAGATGGGCTATGATGGAGCGGAGTTACAGAAATATGTGCAGGAAAGGGAGAGAGACTTCAGACAGGCGGTGCGCGAAGCCAAGACAATGGAGGCCGAGCAGGCCGTCAGAGACCATGAGTTCCGCATGAGGGAGTTGGAGCTTAGAGCTCAAACTGCCAAGGAAACCGAGGGTGCAGTGGGAGGCGCTGTTCTCCCTGACTCAACATCTTCTAGTGGCGGTCCATATCAGGCAATGAAGTTCCCTTTGCTCCCGTTCGATGAACACAAAGAGAAGATCGACCAGTATCTTCAAAAATTCCAGTCGATGGCTTTGGCTATGGGACTGGAACGTGGGAAATGGAACTTGAAAATCTCGCAGGGCCTGAGGGGGACAGCGTACGAGGTCTATTCAAGGTTGCCACCTGGTATGGAGAATGACTATGAGGCTCTGGAAAAAGCATTATTGAAAAGGTTCCAGATGACAGCCCATACATACCGTCAGCAGTTCAGAAAGTCCAAGAGAGAGCCAGGAGAGATGTTCGCAGCCTACAGTGTTCGCCTGAAGTCTTACCTTTTGAAGTGGATGTCATTAGCTGGATTTGCTAATGACTATGAAAGTTTGGAAGAATTAGTGGTCGTGGACCAAATGAAGAGGATGATGCCTAAGCCATTGCAAACCTTCTTGCTTGAAAATGGGGCAGAAAGGTTAGACATAGTCAACACATTGGCAGAAAGGTATGTGCTGGCTCATGGGGATAATGGGGAATTGTCACAACCCAATCCCCGACCACCAGACACATGGTCTGGAAAGAAGAAGAACCCTAAAACAGCTCACACCAAGAAGGAGGATCCTTTCGAGAAAGTTCCTATTAAGAAACCCTCTGGTAAGAGTCCACCTGGATCTCCTAAAAGAAAGTGGAGTGAAAAGTGGTGCGCCTATTGCAAATCTCCCACACACAATACGGTTGATTGCCGGCGTAAACAGAAAGACTCTCACTATGCTGCTTGTCTTGTAGAAACCGGGGAAGGGTCTCACAAGGAAGTAGAAGGGAGGGATCTTGGGAACAATGATTCAGAAAAACCACCAGTAGTAGAAACGGTACTTGTGAACGGACAACCAGTTGAGTGTCTCTATGACACCGGTCTGCAGTTTGAGGCTGTAATTTCATCACACTTAGTGAGCCCGGAGCAGCTAACCGGGGAATCTATTGAGATTCAAACGGCGACAAAGAGTGCGGTAGCGATGTCTCTTCCAATTGCGAAGGTAGACATCAAATCAAAATATGTTACCGGCACTATACAGGCAGCCGTTCTGCTAGATCCTATCTTCCCAATGATCTTGGGTTGTCGCTACGTCTTTCTAGGGATTCCAACCGAACCCATGTACGTAGGGGCGATGCAAACCAGATCTCAATCGGAGGATGAGCAGACGCCGGCCTTGATCGTGAATCCCTTGCCTGGGGAGTTACGAGCTGCTCAAAGCCAGGATGCTACTTTGCAACCTTGCTTCAACCAGTTGCCCAAAAGTTCTGACCCACCAAGACGGGGTCAGTATTATATGAAGAATCGGTTACTGTACCGGAGAGCCGGAGTGGAGGATCGCCAGCATGGACAGCTGGTAGTTCCTAAGGCTTATCGGGAACAGCTTCTTCATATGGGACACACCATTTCTTTCAGTGGACATATGGGTGTCGGGGCAACTCTCCAGCGCATTTCCTGCCATTACTACTGGCCAGGGATGACTGGAGACGTGCGTAGGTACGTCAAGTCGTGCCCAGAGTGCCAGCGTGTGGCACCAAAACACTGGACAGCTCCGGTAGTCCTGGGAGACATGCCCATTATGAACTCTCCTTTCGAGAGAGTTGCCATCGATCTTGTTGGTCCTCTTCCTCGGACTAGGAAGAGGAATAAGTACATTCTCACGATGGTGGATTGCTGTTCCATGTGGGGCGAGGCGATACCTTTGGCCACAATCGACTCTAAGCGAGTGGCTGATGCACTGATGGAGACCTTTACTAGGTTGGGATTTCCCAACCAGATCCTAACGGACAATGGGTCTCAGTTCTGTGGTAAGCTGATGGAAGAAGTCTTTCGTATCTTCCAGACTAACCACATTCACACAAGCCCATACCACCCTCAGTCAAATGGGCAAGTAGAGAGGTTTAATGGTACCTTGATGACCATGCTTCGGAAGCTGGCTCAAGAGAAACCAGACAGATGGGATGAGTATATCTCGGCCGCCTTGTTCGCCTATCGGGAGGTTCCCCATGGGTCGACCGGGTTGCCACCAGCCACTCTACTATTCGGGAGACCTATTAAGGGTCCCTTAGAAGCCCTATTGAGATGTTGGACAGAGGAAGAAACTGCCGAAGAAGTTGTATCCTCATATAAATACGTCGAAGAGTTAAAGAAGAAACTCCAGACGGGTTGGGCTTTGGCAGCTCAGAATCTGAGAGCGGCCAGGAAGAGACACGCGGCCTACTACAATAGAAGGACGAAAGATAGGTCTCTTAAGGTGGGGGATCGGGTTCTGTTGTTACTTCCAGTAGGTTCCAATAAACTCGAAATTGGTTGGCAGGGACCTTTCCCGGTGGAAAGGGTTGTGTCCCGTACCAATTATGCTATCCGGATCAGGGGGAAATCTAAAATCTTCCACATTAACCTCCTCAAAAAATATGAGGAACGATCCGATGGTACTTCTCTCCCACTCATGACTATGGCGGTCGCGATGGAAACTGAATCGGGCGAAGACGCGGATAGGGGGTATCCTTTACACCCTGGAGAAACCTATAGGGATGTACATATAAATCCTGATCTGTCGGCTGAAGAAACCGATCTGGTCATCCGTTTGTTGGAGTCCCATCAGCAGATTCTTACCGATCGTCCAGGGCGGACAGGGTTGGTCGAGTTTGATATGACTCTGACTACCCAAGACCCCGTTCGCCAAAAAATATATCCAGTGCCCTTTTCGAAAGAGAAGGCCCTGGAAGCCGAAATCCAGAAGCTTCTGGATGATGACATCATAACTCCTTCGACTTCTCCTTATAATGCCGGGGTTGTCTTGTTGAGGAAGCCAAGCGGGGAGCACCGCTTATGTATTGATTACAGGCATTTAAACAGTTGTACAACATTCCAAGTTGAGCCGTTACCAAACACAAATCAACTATTTGCCAGATTAAATAGGGCAAAGTACTTCTCAAAAATCGATTTAAGTCGGGGATATTATCAGATCCCTGTGAAGCCTGAGGTTCGGCCCATGCTCGCTTTCAGTACTCCGAGCGGCCATTACGAATTTAAGGTGATGCCTTTTGGGCTGAGCAATGCGCCCAGTGTGTTCACACGCATGATGAGAAAGTTATTAGACCCTTTAAGGGATCCCTCTGTCGTCTCGTTTATGGATGATATTCTCATCGCGTCTGACAATCTGAATGATCACCTGAAATCCTTGGAACAAATCTTCATAAGATTGAAAGAGGAGGGGTTAACCGCCCGTCCAGCCAAATGCATGATTGGATATCAATCCTTGGAATTTCTGGGACATACTATTACCCCAGGGGGACTGGTACCGGAAGAAAAGAATATTGAGAAGGTCCGTCTCGCACCCCGTCCTAAATCCAAAAAAGATGTTAGGTCTTTCTTGTCTCTGTGTGGGTTTTACCAGAAATTCATTCCGAAGTTCAACGAAATAGGGGCGCCGTTAACCGAAACCCTGAAGAAAGGATCGCCAGATCCTATAGTCTGGACCCCGAGCTGTGAAGAGGCTTATGGGAAGCTGAAACAGGCGTTGGTGGATAGGCCAGTCCTGCAACTCCCAGATTTGGAGAAAACGTTTGTTCTGAGAACCGACGCGAGTAACATAGGGATTGGGGCAACTCTGTTGCAGGAAGGGCGAGATAATCCTTCGGTGCTGTGTCCGGTGGCCTATGCCAGTCGAAAACTGTTACCCGCCGAACGGAATTACTCCACCGTCGAACGGGAATGTCTAGCTCTAGTGTGGGCGGTACAGAAATTTCAACCTTATCTGTATGGAGTCCAGTTCAAAGTACAATCCGACCATCAACCTCTGACGTTCTTGGCAACTTCTAAGAAACTGAACGCGAGGTTAATGAGATGGTCATTGCTCCTACAACCGTATCAGTTCACGGTCGAATACATCCCCGGAAGGGAGAATGTGGGAACAGATTTCCTATCACGGCATCCTATGGTTGAATGTGAGGGTGGGGTCATTCGAACAGAACCACTGACAGTAGAAAGTTCGTAGGGTTCGACTTTCTTAAGAGGGGGCCTATGTAGCGAAACGCCAGTGGCCCATGTCCTTATGCATTCTTTTGTTTTGGGTAAACAGGGGGAAATGGCTTTAAATCTTTATGAAAGATAGTTCTTTGGGTAATCTTCATATCACGATCTTTACATGGAGCGAGTAGCCAATGTCTTTCCTTTCGGGTAATCCCGATGGAGCGCCTTGCGCCAAATGTGCACTGGTGCGGCTACTGGTCAATTGATGGCGGGGCCAACACCTACCGTTTGCTTGTTGCAGCCTGTCAGATAATTTAAAGATTACGACAGAGGTGCAACCTACTACTGAAGAAGTGAAAGGTAAACTTGGGTTGTGGGTATAAATGTATTTTGTCTCAAAAGGGAAAGATGAATTGGCGAAAAGCCAATCATAACCAATGAAGAGTTGGTTGACCGTTGGCAATCTGACTAGGCGTCTTGTTCTTGGCATAGCAGGGGGAGTGAATCTGAACAATATATCTCCCCAGAGGATTTCATTTGTTCTTGGCGGCAGATGAGCTGTTGCTATCTTTCTTTCTACGGCTTACCGTTACTTAGTAGCATCTCTCAATTAAATATAAGCACATTAGATGGCTACGGGAAGGGCTCCTTGGGGATGGGGTCCACCAATCTATGATCTATCTTCTTGAGCCAGAAGAGGCTATCCACAGGACTATCTCTTTCGTCTGTTACTCGATAGGATGATGTCGGGAAGAAAATAAACTTCTTTATCTCATTGAGAGAACCTGCATTCCTCTAAATCTATGTGTTCTGTGAGGCACTGCCGGTACATTGGGGCGACAGCTCAGTCGAGAGCGGTGGCCGGGAGGGGTAGTATCTTCTTTCCTATTTTTGCTGGGAGTGGGGAACTACACTGCGTGCCATACTACCCCAATACTATACTATTAGTGAAGGGGGAGAAACAAACAGATTACTAGGCACAACACACCACAGGATCGTAGTTGTGAGAAAGGCAGCGTTTGCAAGTGAGAGGGAAGCATGGAAATGATTGTGCCAAATCATAATAAAGGCTTGGTATGAATGTGGAGAGTGTGACTTGTAGGCCGGGAGTTAATAGGGTGGACAACCAGACAGCTACAAGCTGGAGGTCTACTCAAGCCCGGACGTAGCCAATCCAGGGGCTACCTGACAGGTCAGGCCCATTCAGTCGGGTATCATATATATATTGCAATTATGTGATACATGAGTCAGCCCAGTCGCTCAGATATTGTTTGTCATCTCCAGGGTCCTTTTCTGTTGGTCGTGACTCAATCGGACAGTATCTACAGGGCTTCTATGCTAAAGCCAAATACGTCTGATGAAGCCATGTCAAGGTATTGGCCTACCACACATAGTGTGCCTAAGTCTGAGAGAGACGCAGGGTGCGTCTTGAGCCAATGACATTTTGCATTAATGGCGCATCGCAGGTCTTTTCAGCAACATAAGCCTGAGAGCAGTTGATTTCTAGAGGGAGTCTACGCATGATTATCCTGCATACCCATTTTGTACAGGACATTAAAAGGCACCCATCCATTATACCTCCACGAACACTTCGCATTATTTGAAACCATAATGCATTTGCTAAGTCAGTGAAAACCTGGTGCCAAATTAACTCAATTGGCTAGGAACAGAAGTCCTCAAACACCAGTGGCTTTGAGTCTACAGAAGCCTGATGAACCTACAACCAGTTACCTGGGAAGGAGGGAGATTCTGACACCCTGGGTGAGAAGTGTGTGGACAGATCAGACAATATATGAAGCTGGGTCTATGACTATGGCTACCTGAGGCTCTGTGCCTGAACTTTATCAGTGTTGTGTCTGTTTAGAACTATCTGTGTTAACTGCCTTAATGTTTTCCTGTGCTGTCCTTTATTGATTTAATAAATCAAGTTTTAGTTTATTCCAACGATCACTGTGTTATATATATGGATCAGCCAGAAGAACATTGCAGGAAATAGGTCCTTAGGTCGAAAGAAAGAGTGACAGTGAGTCCGGGGAAAACGGAGGAGGGTTGGCAGGTAAAGACCTATCCCAGCCAGGGCTATAAAGAGAATAATTTTGAAACATTGTGACAGGGCTATTTGGGACCCTCCACGTAGCTTGTTACAGAACTGACGCAAGTTCCATAGCTATAGCGGCTGTTTTGTTACAATCCTATGATGACATCTTACATCCAGTCTGTTACGTAAGTCAAAATTGTCACCAAGAGAAAGGAGATGGTCGACTCCAGAATTGGAAGGCTTGGCTCTAGTGTATGCTATTTCGAAATTGTCTACTTATTTGTTAGGTAAACATTTCATCGTGGAGACAGACAACAACCCGTTAACTATTATTACTACAGGTACACCGACAAACCATAGGATCGCAAGATGGTCTTTGTTACTCCAAAACTACAGTTTTGAGATAAAAACATCAGCGGGACTGAAAATACGATTGCAGATTTACTTTCCATATGTCCTCTAGAGACGTCCGACAACAGGCTAACTACGCCTGAGCGCAAAGACTGAGACAGTAAACGTAGCCTGTTACCTATAGCTCTTAGATAGATATCACAATCCAGCGAAATAATGTTTAAGTTAACCAAAGAACGCTGTGAGAAGTGAATTATCGTGATAAGGACGAAGTCCTCCAATTTATTCTAAGTACATTTTTAACGAGTGAATACGATGAATATATGAATGATTAGAATGAGGAAGGACAGTATTTTAAACACTTAGTAATATTTCTACGAACAGTGCTCCAAGAACAGTACTACATGTGTTTACAAACTTACCTCATGCCAGCTTTTGGTAATATCCGTAGTACCTACGCTTATGTATGCTAGTGATATAATCACAGCAGATTGTTCGAACATTTTAACTTTACAACTGTGTAATATAGACGACTGTATAAGAATTCGACACACTCAGAGCAGTTTAATCCGTACTTCTATAAGAACAGTGTTATCCGAACATGTGAAAGAACCGTGTGTTACTCCAACGTGTGAACACATTAATTGTGTACTTCCGTTTACTTTTCGAATTGTTTAATAAATTTAGCAAAAGTAGCAGACTATACAAATAATAGTCACAAATGAATGACACTTGAGATAACTTTGTGACATTACATTTACATATATTTAATTGAATGAAAGGATTTATATATTTGTATCTAAGAATCATTGATTGATTATTTTTTCTCAATGGTGCCAACTATGTCACTATTAAAAATAAATATCAAACTATGACGCTTAGAATATAACTTACAAATGTACTTTTTTTTTTTTTTTTTGAAAGAATTTAGAAATTACCTCCCATAACGTTTCACCATTACACCTAAGGGGAAACGATTTGAAATATTGGGAAAATGTAAGCATGCATATATTATCTTGTTCATAGAAGCCAAAATGACTACACGTCACCATGCGACATCAACTATGCGTGGAATATAGCTACTAAAGTTGAGGACCAGGATTGGACTATCCGACCATATCGGTGGGTGTCTAGTTCTGAAGTCATCTTATAAGGAAGATGATTTAAGGCCTGACATGTTATTTTTGTGAGTTTTTTCTTTTGTCGTGAGGTGAAAGATAGCGTTAGTCGTGGATAACTACCGGACTGGCTAAGTCCATTATCAACCAAGGTACAAATCCAACTAGTGGACAGTACTTGATGAGAGTAGCCTTATGGCATCACTGAAGAAAAGGTATATCATGCAATTACCCAGTAAATGTCAATAAATACCAACGAGTCACCTAACATGACAAACAGTTGGTCGATTCTGACTTTATATTATTAACTTAACCCAACTATAAACACCAGTAATGAAAGGGTATACCTTTCATAAGAGGGGGCGGCGGAGAGTGTCAGAATCTCCGAGTCTTCATCTCCCCCGCCTGGCGGCAACGACCAGGTACGACCGTGAACTTGACTAACAGTTACTACGCAGTAGATGGCCCGGGGTCAGCGTGGTGCACAAAAGCACACGAGAGCGGAAAGCAGGGCCAACGAGGAATCACGGCTGGTAGCTCAGACAGCCTAGGACCTCGAGACTGGACGGACGTGAAAGAGAGTGTTATTATGTATGAGTCGATGCTTGATGGAAGAAAGCCTGTATGCTATGTTGAGTAGAGTAAAGATTGAGTGAGTGTTATATTCGATTGTATTTATGAATTGATATATTTCATGTATGTTTCTGGAAATATCATTATCGCTGACTTTGAGCGATGCTGTTTTGAGAAGTGCGATTAAAGTGTTTGAGTTATGTCGCCGTGTGTTTGTACACTCATTCTGTGTGTGTGATTGTTTTCAAGCCTATTAGTGAACACGAGCCTTTGTTCATATAAAACAAGACCCTGACATCTCCATATATTCAAGTGTCAGATAGTCCCCTCATGTTCAGTCTCCCTTTTTTCAAGTGTCAGATAGTCTCCCTATATTCAAGTGTTAGATAGTCTCCCTATATTCAAGTGTCACATATTCTCCTTATGTTCAGTCTCCCTATATTCAAGTGTCAGATAGTCTCTCTATATTCACGTGTCAGATAGTCTCTCTATATTCAAGTGTCAGATAGTCTCTCCATATTCAAGTGTCACATAGTCTCCCCATGTTCAGTCTCCCTATGTTTGAGTGTCACATAGTCTCCTCGTGTTCAGTCTTTCTATGTTCAGTCTCTACACAATGTTCAAATCTCAGATAGTCTCCCCATGTTCAGTCTCCCCACCAAGTTCAGGTGTCAGAGAGTCTCCGTATCTTTAAATGACATAAGTTCCCCAGTGTGTAAATGATATAAGCCCTCCAGTGTGTAAATGTCTCCCTGTGTATAATGACACAAGTCTCCGAATGTTTAAATGTCAGAAGCCTCCCAGTTTGAAATACCAGAAGTCCTCCAGTGTGTAAATGATAAAAGACACCCAGTGTGTAAATGGTACAAGACCCCAGTGTATAAATGTCAGAAATCTTTCAGTGTTTACGAATAACAACCACCATAAACTGCGTTATATCTTCAATAATTTCGCGGACAAAATCCCACAGGACTGTCTGGAAATAATCATCATCAGCATTATCATCACCATCACCATCATCATCACGTGTCATGCCTATAAGCGTGGGCGGTTAAGGTTCGCCATCTCAAACGATGAGTTGAATCATTGATTAGGGTTGTGTTCTTGAAACGATCAGACTCCAATATGTTGTGCATTGGTCAACAAATGAATTCACGCCTTCTAAAAATACACATCTCAGAGTTAAATTTAAACATGTTAAGACTTTCAACCCAGACATATTTTTGCCCGACTTGCGAAATTCACCATTCGACCTTGTTTACCAGCTTCCTGATCGGGATGATGAATGAGGTTATTGCAATATGGTAGGCAAGAGTGTGTTTGAGAAACTCGTGCTAGTCGCAGAAGTTTGAGTCAGGAATCAACATAAATCTATGTGGATCACCAGTGAAGTTCTGGAAATCACGAGAGAACAAATGAACGAACTTCATTTTTTAAAAGTTAAGAATTGTGTACCCAGGCCAGTCTGACATTCTACTCTTCTTATCTCTCTACTCTTTTACTGTCAGGTATTTAGATAGAGTCAATTATGACTGAAAGACGAGACGTAAAGAGTTAAATACAGTTACACAACAGTTCGGCAGAAACAAACTAACGCGCGACATAAATACGTGACATGCCCAGAAAGCCAGTCCAGAGGCTAGCCAGTGAGCTCTAGTGACAAACATTCGGGTTAGCTCGGAGAAAGCTCACGACCAGAGCTGCTGTTCCGAATCAGAAAATCAAGATCCTCCCCATTCAGACACGAGGTAGCTTAGTATACAAGCTTAGAGACAAGTCATACACGGCACATAGTGAACGTAGATAGGGTGGACATCATATCACACAAGATCAGCCACACTCCAACATCAGTTCGCATACTATTCCCACTTGACACAATCAACCAACTTCCTACATCATAAGATGATGCCCAAGTGGCATTATGTTAATATTCGGAGAACGTGAGTGCTCAATTGCAAACTAGAAAGAGCGAAGGAACGTTCCAGAAGTTGATGGCAGGGTAGATGGTCGAGTGTAAGCAGCAGGAAGAAAGAGTTAGTTCTAGTCCACTGTCTACAAGACAGGGTAATAAGCTGATCTGTTGAGTTGTACCAGGTAGTGACAGATCGTGAGCTTCGGGTGGTAACGGTAGCTACAGTTGAAGTGTTAACGTTATAGAGAGCCATCAGTTGTACTGGCCATGGTCGAGAGATGCATGAGTACGAGTGTCTGTTGCCACTAAAAGTACTTCAGTCTGTTGTCAGAGCATATGCGATGTGCATCCTATGGGAATAAATGTTGTACCAGCTGCCGCCATGAGTCTGTCTTGATGCTGTGGTCTGAATATCTGCCAGGTTCTTGTGTGTACGAGCTATCGATTCCAGTGATCACTGCCAGCAGTATTATCTTTAAGTCGCACGCCCACACTGGCATCATGGAACATACATCATTTCATTCACACATCACTTATGAAGCTAATCTCAGGCAACAGCGACCAACAATAGAAACAGAATATGCATTATACACGAATGGAAAATGTGCAATAATCAATAATACATGACCCATTCTAACTTTTGACATATCAATTTATAGCCTGGCATATTTCGCTGCATCTCGTCAGGTGCATACTTCAGAAATCACACAACTTACGTGAATTAACTAGATAAATCCTTCAAGTTGAAATATACACATATTCGCACAGTAATGTCAATTATCTACCACGGTAATTTTAAGCTGACTAACATGTCTTTCTGTTTGCACAATTCTGGCTTGCGTTGATAGATCATAATTGCTTCTGCAAACTTTAACAAGCGAGTATTTTGTGTGTTAAACAACATGCGAAAGGCAGTATCTCTGTCTACCATATGGCCATTTTCGACAATGTGCCTACCAATTGAAGACGCCGGGAGCTTCCGGTGTGTCAGCCCCACGAAGCTAGCATTTCCTGTGTGTTGTATCTTGTTGACCCATTGAGGTATGTGTTCTGACACTCGTTTGCGATATGATCAATCAACGCAAGCCAGAATTGTGCAAACAGAAAGACATGTTAGTCAGCTTAAAATTACCAGTGGTAGATAATTGACATTACTGTGCGAATATGTGTATATTTCAACTTGAAGGATTTATCTAGTTAATTCACGTAAGTTGTGTGATTTCTGCAGTATGTACCTGACGAGATGCAGCGAAATATGCCAGGCAATAAATCGTGCAATCTATTGTTTGTGTCTTCGTTATTCAAATTCACTACGGGAAAACATTGTTTTGAATATCAATTATAATTTTATTTTCGTATATCCTATTACAGGGCATCGCTGTCAACAACAGCATTTTACCGCTGTTGTTGATTTCTTGGCAAGATTACATTCAGTAGTTTGCCATTGCTTGCTGAGCGGCCAGCTCGCATATCCCGTAAGTAATGGGCGCGGCGAGAACCGCCACCAATTCTCGCGCAGCTGCGTTTGCTCACGTGGATAAACGGGATTATGGAGAAAGTCGCTAACACCTAGGCCAGGGAGACGATCATCAATTATTATTAGCTATAGTAAATGTAACGTGCCACAGTTAGGAGAATGTTTATTATACTAGTTGTCGCCTGAGATGATGATGATGATTATTATTATTATTATTATTATTATTATTATTATTATTATTATTATTATTTTAATAGACATATAGACTGTACTGAGAATGGAGGTACAGATTTCAATCTGTACACAATAGACCCAGGAACAAAGTTCAACATGTCACTTGTAGCATCAAGAAATACCCGAAGCCAAAGTGGTGTAGTGTCTAAGCCCTCGCCTGTCGCCAGGAGGTCATCGGTTCAAATCTACATCAGGATGAGTTTGACCCTGGCTGACATGACAACACACACTATAATGTGTACCTGTAGCTTGACCCTGGTTGACATGACAACACGCACTACAATGTGTACCTGTAGCTTGACCCTGGTTGACATGACAACACACACTACAATGTGTACCTGTAGCTTGACCCTGGCTGACATGACAACACACACTACAATGTGTACCTGTAGCTTGACCCTGGTTGACATGACAACACACACTACAATGTGTACGTGGAGCTCACTCACTTTCTCGCTCACCTACTCACTCACTTACTCACTCACTCACTCACTTTCTCGCTCACCTACTCACTCACTTACTCACTCACTCACTCACTTTCTCGCTCACCTACTCACTCACTTACTCACTCACTCACTCACTCACTTTCTCGCTCACCTACTCACTCACTTACTCACTCACTCACTTTCTCGCTCACCTACTCACTCACTTCCTCACTCACTCACTTTCTCGCTCACCTACTCACTCACTTCCTCACTCACTCACTTTCTCGCTCACCTACTCACTCACTTCCTCACTCACTCACTTTCTCGCTCACCTACTCACTCAATTACTCACTCACTCACTTTCTCGCTCACTTACTCACTCACTCACTCACTTACTCACTTACTTACATACTTACTCACTCACTTACTCACTTATTCACTTACTTACTTACTTACTCATTACTTATATGCTATAAAGACATACCGCTGTTTAATATGTGTGAATACATGTACATTAAACAGCACAGCCAAATGTAAGAGTATTTAATTTGCTAACCAACAAGAAACACTCTTCACACTCAGCAATACCACAATCTATCCATCCATCCATCATGTGCCATGCCGGTAAGCGTGGGCGGTCATGTTCTGCCATCTCACTCGATCAACAGAGTCGTGGATCAGTTCCGTGTTTCTGTCTCGACCATGCCACAAGGCCAAGCCATCCAGATACTTGTTTCTAGGTCTTCCCCTTGGTCTGTTCCCCTCGATCTTACCAGTTGTCACCAAGTTCTCCAAATCATTTCTTCTCATAACATGCCCAAAAAATTGTGACTGTCTACGTCTAATGTCTCTGATCAGTTTACGATCTTCATTTGTTTCTTGAAGGACTTGTTCATTGGTCTTTCTGGCTGTCCATGGTATTCTTTGCATTTTCCTCAGAAACCACATTTCTACAGCCATCAGATGTTTTTCAGCCTGGCTGCTCATTGTCCAAGCTTCACATCCATATAAAAGTACAGGTTCTATGTAGCATCTCAACACTCTTTTTCTCGTTTCAATTGACATCTTTTTATTGGTCAGTATGTTTTTCATCTTGCTAAAGGCTACTTTTGCCATGGCGATCCTTGTTCTAATCTCTTCAAGGCATCTCCCATCAGATGTTATTACTGTTCCGAGATAATTATACCTATTCACTTGTTGAAGAATATTCCCATTTACTTGTATATTACACTGTGGTATTTCGTTCTTCCTAGTGACGACCATAATCTGTGTCTTTTTACAATTTAATTCTAACCCTTGTTGTTCACTGTGTGTAACAACCGCATCTACTAAATTTTGCAGATCCTGTTCATTGTCTGCAATCAAGACTGTATCATCTGCATATCTAATGTTATTGATGCATCGTCCCCCAATGTTGATTCCTTCCATATTTTCAATATTTCTGAAAATATTTTCACTGTACAGGGAAAACAGATCTGGAGACATTACACATCCCTGTCTCACACCTCTCTTAATAGGCTGATATTGGCTTACTTCATTATCAACTCTTATGGCAGCTTGTTGTTTCCAATATATGTTTTTTACAAGTCTAAGGTCTTTCCCATCAATTTGTAGATCTTCAAGCATCCTTATCATGTTGACATGTCTCACTTTATCAAAAGCCTTTGTGTAGTCAATAAAGCAAAGGTGTAGATCTTTGTTTACTTCTATAGAACGTTCGATTACGGTTCTCAGTATATACACAGCATTTACTGTACCCTTGCCTACTACAAACCCACATTGTTCTTCTCCTATTTCAGGTTGTATTTTCCTCCTAACTCTTTGCATGATAATTCTTAGCAAAATCTTCGTGATGTGACTCATTATACTAATTGTTCGATGTTGATCACATTCCAAGGCTCCTGATTTCTTTGGGATTGCAATAAATACAGAATTACATAACTCATGAGGTATATTTCCAGTATCATATATTGTATTAAGCAGACTGGTAACTTTATCTATTCCATATTCTTCTAAAGAATTAATCATTTCTGTTGTGACGCTGTCTGGACCGGGGGTCTTGCCAGATTTCATATGATTAAGAGCATTCTGAACCTCCGTCTTCAAAATTTCTGGCCTTCATTGTTATTTTGAACAATATATTGTTCGTCTCTGTTATCGTCATAAAGGTTTTTCACGTAATCTGACCATACATGTAAAATCTGATCTTTTTCTATTATGACTCTTCCATCTTTTGTCTTTAGGCAGCCTGCTGATGTACGTGTTCTTTGATTAGTAATCTCCTGAATTCTTTTGTGCATTAGTTTCGCATTTTTACTGTTGTGTTGTTTTTCAATTTCTCTGCAATTTTTCTCAAGCCATGTTTCTTTAGCCTCCTTACATAAGGTTCTGACTTTTCTGTGAATTTCTTCATATTTGGCAGGATTATTTTTGTTCTGTCTTCTTGTTTCCATTAGTTGTAAAATTTCTTCAGTCATCCATGTCTTACGGCCCACTTTCTTTACTTTTGGAATAGTTTTTTTCTGCTGCACAACTGATTGAATTCTTCAGCATTTCCCATTGATCATCTACATCTTGAAATAGGATCTCTAGATCAGACAATAAATCAAATTTGTTCTTTACTTCTATGTTAAAATTATCTTGTATTTCTTTGTCAGTTTTCAATTTGCACAAGTCATATTTAGGGTTTCCTGCTGTATACTTGACTTTCTTTAACTTTACCCTCAATGTGCCTGTAATTAATCTGTGATCACTGTAACAGTCTGCATTTGGAACTGTTTTTACAACTGTTAATGCATTTCGAAACCTTTTGCTTATCAGGATGTAATCTATCTGGTTTTTAATCCTGCTGTCTGGACTCCTCCATGTCCATAATCTTCTAGGATGTTGTTTAAACCAGGTGTTTCCTACAATCCATTTCTTGTTCTTTTGCCCATTCTACAAGTCTGTAACCTCTTTCATTTCTCTCTCCCAAACCATGGTTTCCTACACTGCATCCATCGCATTCTATCACATGTACTAATTTCTTGTGCCTATTCCAATGAGAAATAGACAGCCTAATGTGCACAATCTCAGACTTATCATGTAGTTTCAGTTGACTGTCAGCCTGAGAGGATACATCCACAACAATATCCCTGCTTTCTTATGTCAGCCTGAGAGAATACATCCACAATAATATCCCTGTTTTCTTATGTCAGCCTGAGAGGATACATCCACAACAATATCTCTGCTTTCTTATGTCAGCCTGAGAGGATACATCCACAACAATATCCCTGATTTCTTATGTCAGCCTGTGAGGATACATCCACAACAATATCCCTGCTTTCTTGATGATCCTTCTGTCTGTTGCTGAATGTTCCCTTCTAATAGTTGAGGTGGGTTGAGTGAAGTTGAGTTGAGTTGAGTGAAGTTTAGTTGAGCTGAGTTGAGTTGCGTAAAGAACCGCCATCACAGTACTCGGGATATTTCCATACGTACTCTCCCCTCATCTGCAACAACCAGCGAAGAGTCCCAATACTGATGAAAAAACAAAGCCATAGCACAACACCTGGGCTAAAATATAGAGATCATGTGTTGCCCATGCAGCATGATCCCTCTCTCGGCCTGCCTAGTGTACTCCAGAGGAAAGGTAACACCTCTACATCTGGAACAAGACAAGCTGCAGAAGCTGCCGGATCAGCAAAGCAATGCTCTAATTGTCCGCATGTCGGAGCTTCGATCCTAGACCAGCTACCAATTAAGGCTTAAGGCCTGGTCTGCCCTGCCATGACATTTTGTCTTTAAGTTGCATTTCCTCGCACCAGGATAAGGCTTGTACCCTCCCAATTGCGCTTTTCCGTTCGGAGCCGTTGGCACAATGTGGGGTGTCGGGTTTGGTAAGCGCCGCCCAACATTCGGTGCTAACAGAAGCAGGTAGTACCGTCTACTGTCATTACGGTAGCTCAGTCATATCTGACTAAGTCCTGACTCTGTGATGACACTAGTAGCAGTCTAATTATGTGTTCGTCTGGCCTTTCCTCGGAGGTTTGAGCTCTTCCTTTCTATTGTAATATAACATTTTGGTGTTATCTTTTTCCATACATAACCATTGTTTCCGTGTTTCCGATATTCAAGGAAAGTACATCATGCACACTATAATTACAATGTCCACACGATGTCGACATCTATTGCTTGTTCGTCCATCAATACTGTGTCACATGCTATAACGCAGATTAAGTATTTCATAACCTCCAGCTGGTATCCCTAGTCTATTTTGGTCCCTCGTATTATGATTTCTGGAGAGAGAAGAGATGCAGTGGCACATCCGTGTTTTAAACGTCATTATTGTGCCCCTCAGAATACAGCACAATCGATTACAAAGCCAGGTGTTTACATAGTTTCAGGCTGGAGGCCAATCAGTGCCGTGTACACGGAACCAGTGCACTGACGGGAATGTCGTTGATCCTCCATTATACACAAATGAAATCCCAACACCACAGAGTAAGCAAATACAATCACAGCACTATAAGGTCAACAAACTACAATCACAGCACGACAGTGTAAACACACACGATCATTTTCCATGTTTGCGGTGAGAAAATGTGACACCAAGTCAATTTGAGCTTTCTTCCTGTCCCATTATTTCCATTCAGCAATAGCTTAGTTTGATGTGATTTATTTGAGAGGGAGAAAACTGTGCATCGTTGTATACTCCTCAGTGATAATCACCAGCCATATTTTGACCACCCATCTAGCATCAATACGGCTTTCTGTATCCTCCGTCTTTTTTTTTTCATATCCTTTATAGGACATTGCAGTCAACATCAGCATTTCTGCCGTTGTGATCTCTTGGCAAGTTTACATTCAGTAGTTTGCCGTTCCGTTGCTTTCTTAACGACCGGCACCGATACCAACGCAAAACAAACGCAACACGGTCTGCTACCTAATCGCGCGTAGCTGTGTTTCGAACGCAGGTATAAGGGATTACGAATCGCGTCCGTAACTCCTTCGCCACGGAGCGGCATCCTGTCGTTAGCTGCATTAATATACTCTCCCAGAAGTCCCCACGGCTAAAGTCGCTTGTATTGATAGAAGTGTGTACTTTCTGTAATGTCTCGGAAACTTGTTTGTGAAAAAGCTCTTCCTTGGGGGACACTTTGTTGCAACATTTTCTTACTGGTTTGTCCTTGTAATCTTGTCCTGGTAGCTCTATTCTCAAGGTAGTGGCTGATCTATCTGTACATTTTCCCATTAACCTACATTTTTTGTAATTTTAATTTCAGACCCTGCTTCCATACTTTACCAAATTCTGCTTCTAAATCTGCCCAGACCATTGATTTGTGGCGTTTCTCATGAAAGGCATCCTCTGTTTCCTGAGCTATGTAAGTTATTTGATCTTCTGTGGGCCTCTACTTTCTGAATCCTGCTGGTTGTGGTGTTATTCTTCCATACGACACACTAGCTTTATATCAATAACACAGCTGAAGATATTGACATATCGATAACCATTGGCTATTGTCAAGTCTTTATTCTTCTCTAGGATCATTATTTAAATAGCTTCCTCCAATGTCTGGGGGAATATTCCTCTCTTCCAACTGTAATTTAGCACTTCTAATAGGAGATTTCCTATTTTTGAGGGCTCTCAGTACCTGTTCCATTTCTACCATGTTTAAACTTGCATCATATATTACGTTTTTTTTCGCATATCCTTTACAGGACATTGCTGTCAACACCAGCATCTTTCAGCTGTATGTTGATTTCTTGGCAAGATTACGCTCAGTAGTTTGCCATTGCTTTCTGAGCGGCCGGCTCACATACCCCGTAAGTTACCGATGCGATTCGAACCACTGCTGATTCTTACCGTCATCACGTTACCGACGAGAGTATACGAGATTACGGAGAAAAGTCATAACCTCTAAGCCACGAAGCCGGCATTATGTTGCTAGCTCTTTGTTATTAGTATGTGTTTGTTCGGCTTTGATTGCATTTTCTCCTTTTCTTGTGATATCAATGTAGTTTGCCCTAGCATGATACTCCATCTGTCGCATTTGTAGCTTTTCCCCATGCAAGCAATGTTTCCTTGTTTCATTGTCACTGGTTTCTTACCGGCCCTTTCATTATGCATGGCTGTTACCAGTTTCCATATTTATTATTCAATTTCTGTCCAGGTTAATGTTTTCGGCGTCTATTCTCCAACAGCAACACTCAGTTCTTGTTTAATTTAATGTTCTTGTGTAATTTGCTGAGATGGTTTTGAGAGAAATGTTTGCATTAGTGCTTTCTCCTCGTTCTGCTGTCCTCCTGGCATCCTCGACTTTGTCCTCCAGAGTTTGCAGTCCTTCAATCCAGTATGGTTTGTAATTCTCCCTAGCCCCTCTAGGAATTCATTCAGTGGCCGCCTGAAGAACCCATTGATCAGAGTTTCGCACATTACTTTCATTCTGCCTTGTCTTGTTTTAATGTTCGCTCAGTACCTGTCTGTAAGTATGCAACTCCAGCCTAGCAATGGCTTTTGCTCCTGTGGAACATACGCTATATTCTTCATAAGTTTGGCAGGTCTCTGGTCTCTGGTCTCTGCCTGCTAATTGGTCAAACAGTTTGGCAGGTCTCTGGTCTCTGCCTGCGAATTGGTCAAACAGTTTGGCAGGTTCTCTGTTCTCTGCCTGGCTAATTGGTCAAACAGTTTGGCAGGTCTCTGGTCACTGCCGGCTAATTGGTCAAACAGTGTGGCAGGTCTCTGGTCTCCTGGCATGCTAATTGGTCACACAGTTTGGCAGGTCTCTGGTCTCAATGCCTGCTAATTGGTCAAACAGTTGGCAGGTCTCCTGGTCTCTGCCTGCTAATTGGTCAACAGTTGTTGGCAGGTCTCTGGTCACTGCCTGCTGAATTGGGTCAAACAGTTTGGCAGGTCTCTGGTCTCTGCCTGCCTAATTGGTCAAACAGTTTGGCAGGTCTCTGGTCTCTGCCTGCTAATTGGTCCAAAACATTTGGCAGGTCTCTGGTCTCTGCCTGCTAATTGGTCAAACAGTTTGGGCAGGTCTCTGGTCTCCTGCCCTGCTAATTGGTCAAACAAGTTTGGCAGGTCTCTGGTCTCTGCCTGCTAATTGGTCAAACAGTTTGGCAGGTCTCTGGTCTCTGCCTGCTAATTGGTCAAACAGTTTGGCAGGTCTCTGGTCTCTGCCTGCTAATTGGTCAAACAGTTTGGCAGGTCTCTGGTCTCTGCCTGCTAATTGGTCAAACAGTTTGGCAGGTCTCTGGTCTCTGCCTGCTAATTGGTCAAACAGTTTGGCAGGTCTCTGGTCTCTGCTGCTAATTGGTCAAACAGTTTGGCAGGTCTCTGGTCTCTGCTGCTAATTGGTCAAACAGTTTGGCAGGTCTCTGGTCTCTGCCTGCTAATTGGTCAAACAGTTTGGCAGGTCACTGGTCTCTGCCTGCTAATTGTCAAAACAGTTTGGCAGGTCTCTGGTCTCTGCCTGCTAATTGGTCAACAAGTTATGGCAGGTCTCTGGTCTCTGCCTGCTAATGGGTCAACAGTTTGGCAGGTCTCTGGTGCTCTGCCTGCTAATTGGTCAAACAGTTTGGCAGGTTTCTGGTCTCTGCCTGCTAATTGGTCAGAACAGTTTGGCAGGTCTCTGGTCTCTGCCTGCTAATTGGTCAAACAGTTTGCAGGTCCTCTGGTCTCTGCCTGCTAATTGGTCAAACATTTTGGCAGGTCCTCTGGTCTCTGCCTGCTAATTGGTCAAAACAGTTTGGCAGGTCTCTGGTCTCTGCCTGCTAATTGGTCAAACAGTTTTGGCAGGTCTCTGGTCTCTGCCTGCTAATTGGTCAACAGTTTGGCAGGTCCTCTGGTCTCTGCCTGCTAATTGGTCAAACAGTTTGGCAGGTCTCTGGTCTCTGCCTGCTAATTGGTCAAACAAGCTTCTGGCAGGTCTCTGGGTCCTCTGCCTGCTAACTTGGTCCAAACAGTTGGCAGGAGTCTCTGGTCTCTGCCGTGCTAATTGGTCAGAAGACAGTTTGGAAGGTCTCTGGTCTCTGCCTGCTAATTGGGTCAAACAGTTTGGCAGGTCTCTGGTCTCTGCCTGCTAATTGGTCAAACAGTTTTGGCAGGTCCTCTGGTCTCTGCCTGCTAATTGGTCAAACAGTTTGGGCAGGTCCCCTGGTCTCTGCCTGCTAATTGGTCAAACAGTTTGGCCAGGTTCTCTGGGGCTCTGGCCTGCTAATTGGTCAAACAGTTTGGCAGGTCTCTGGTCTCTGCCTGCTAATTGGTCAAACAGTTTGGCAGGTCTCTGGTCTCTGCCTGCTAATTGGTCAAACAGTTTGGCAGGTTTCTGGTCTCTGCCTGCTAATTGGTCAAACAGTTTGGCAGGTCTCTGGTCTCTGCCTGCTAATTGGTCAAACAGTTTGGCAGGTCTCTGGTCTCTGCCTGCTAATTAGGTCAAACAGTTTGGCAGGTCTCTGGTCTCTGCCTGCTAATTGTCAAACAGTTTGGCAGGTCTCTGGTCTCTGCCTGCTAATTGGTCAAACAGTTTGGCAGGTCTCTGGTCTCTGCTGCTAATTGGTCAAACATTTGGCAGGTCTCTGGTCTCTGCCTGCTAATTGGTCAAACATTTTGGCAGGTCTCTGGTCTCTGCCTGCTAATTGGTCAAAACAGTTTGGCAGGTCTCTGGTCTCTGCCTGCTAATTGGTCAAACAGTTTGGCAGGTCTCTGGTCTCTGCCTGCTAATTGGTCAAACAGATGGTGATCAGTGTTGTGGGGGATGTCTCCTTTACAGGAAGCTAAGTCTGAAGTCGTACTGGTAAATCGCCTGGAGTTGACATTGGGTTTGAGATCTGGTTTGTTGATTAAATGAAGATTTGAATCTGTGTCCCAATCCACCACTTCATCGCTTCTGCTATTGGTGTCTGGATATCGCCATCATTCTGAACGGCTATTAAAATCTCCGAGTATTTTGCAGTTGATACTATTGATGTCCATGCTTGATAGCGCTGCATCTTTAGGTACTGGGAGAGGGGGGGCATATGTAGAACATTCTGATTTCTAATTCCGTTATCTTGACATCAACCGCTGTTATTTCCGCCTGGTCCTAAGCCTTGGTCGGCGACTGGTCTAGGATTGAAGCTCCGACAGCTGAACATTTAGAGCATTGCTTAGCTGATCCGGCAGAGTCTTCAGTTTGACGTGTTCCCGAAATACTGGTGTTACCTTTCCTCTGGAGTAAACTAGGCAGTCCGAGATAGGGATCTCGCTGAATGGGCAACTCATGGTCTCTAAATACAGCCCAGGTTTTGTGCTATGGAGAGGTGTAACTCCATCCCTGGTCCACTCCATGGGTTGTAGTTATTAAGTCTTTTTGTAAGCACAGTGTAACAAACTATCGTATGTCAAGATGACCACGTGCCAGTAAGTAAGTCCAACTGTATGATCCCGGCATAAATTGACTGTCGCGTGCTCTAACTTTAGGATAGTAATGTTGCACTTATTGACCCATGTTCACAAAACTAAACATTATTTACCAATGGATTACGAAATCTAAATAATTCTTAACCCACTGGCATTTAATGACACACTGGTTCACAAAACTAAACGTTGATTCACCCATTGATCACAAAGGTAAACACCATGTTCACAAAACTAAACATTGAACCAACTGTTCACGAAACTAAGCATTTACTGACGCACTGGTTCTAAAAATAAAAACACTGAAGAACAGCCAACGACCGCTGCTTACAGCACAAAGGACAATGAAACATTGTATGATTAATGTTGCCAGATGGTGTAAGGGGAACTTCTGGGGCACAATGGAACTTCCTGCCACACACACACACACACACACACACACACACACACACACACACACACACACACACACACATACGCGCACGCACACGCGCACGCACAGGCACACATTCCCCGACATGCACCTCGGATCTCCAACACTCTATACTCCCTCAGTTCCTCTCTTTGCCAATCAAAATATTCCAACATGTGATACACCGGCACCCGTGCATATACACGTGTCTTGTATGACCGCCAGACTGTCTACCTCTAGTGCCTATTCCCCAGATCGACAGAAGTCCTACCGCACCCAGCAGACTCTTCTTCTCCGCATTTGCCTTTTGACTCCACAGAAGTGTCCGCCACTGTACAGTCTACAACTCACAACAATAATACCAATAATCACTGTCAAGTTATTTAAACTTGTGTCGCGATAGAGCGGGCACCAGAACATGTCTTGAGCAATAAAGATGGATAGTGGGCTTATTGATGGCATGACTGATGTTATTATAATTGTTGTTGGCATGACTGATATTTTTATAATTGTTGTTGGCATGACTGATGTTATTAGACATGGTGAAGCAGAACAATATGGAAGTTTGTTGTAAACCTAATTGACTGATTAATGCGGTAGATTTGACACCATCAACACTCATACACTCTCTAGTGTACAATAACAATGATGCACATTCTGTAGTGTCTCCGTGGGGAGCCTCCGTGGCGAAGTGGTCAATCCATCTGGCTTGGGGTCCGAAGGTTGTGGGTTCGATTGCGGGCCGCGTCCTTAGGTTCACGGGTGGAGGTTTTCGGAGACTTACTGAGGTGTCACATAATAGTCCAACATGATTTAACCAGTGATGAGAATAAAAGGCGTTCTGAATTAGCGGCATGGTCGAGGCCAAAGGTGTTTCAACAAATCCAGAAAATGTAAGCTGCACGTGTTTACGTCTGGTCGACGGATTGGGAACATTCGGTGGTGAGTGAGACAATCCCTGCATCGCTTTGACAGTTTGTCAACATTGAATACAGATGGAACCCGTCCGGATCCTGGTTGCAATCGGATGTCAGCCATCACAGGTCGGGCACAAGTTAACAGCTGCAGATGTGTAGGGGAAGTGGGTGAGCTGAATCATACATCGCTTTGACAGTTTATAAACAGGTCGGATTGGAAGCGGAAGTACTCAGCTCGGAAGAAAACAGTCCGTCTGTCAATTTATAGTTTCCGGACATCAAGAAGATTGGCAGCTTGTTGGGGAAACCCGTTGTTGTATCATAAGGTAACTCGCTGGTTTGTTGGTGGGAGTCAAAACAACTGATGACACTCTGACAGTGACTAAGCCAGGGAAAATGGATTCTTGACAATGGATGATATGTCCAAATAACCCCTGTGTGGATAGGAAGAATACCGTCACGTGACCAATTTTAGGTTTTGCCAAAAACCATGATTGGAGAAGACAGTTGAACTCAAACCTTGGATTTAGCGGACGTGCTTCGGCACTGCGGTTCTGATTGGAAAATGTCTACCGTGTGCGAATTGAGTTAATTTAATTTTACACGTGCCTGTCATGGCAAGAGTGGATGTAATTGGATCTAACTGCGGTGTTGCCTAAGGTAGAACCTATTATAATTAGTTCTAATTAATATAGGCTGTAGCCTTGTTAAAACCATAGTGTGATGATTAGCCACTGTTAGTGGAAAACTAGCTAGAGTAGGGAAGTGATACGTGGCTCTGTTAGTTGAAAATAGATTAGTGAAGTGTTGATAAGCTTTACTATTTGAGAATTGAGTAATGAGGGATAATTGGGAGATTCCAGTAGGTGTACCTGGTGGGCGGGGTTCCGCATTCTGTTTGTTGATTTTTTTTTCTTGTCTTGGCCTGATGATAACCTATGTGTTCAGTCATCTGTCCCTGACAGAGTAGGTTCACTTTATTTTTCTGAGGGTCTGAGCGAGGCCGATGGCCACGATCATCTAATAGAGATCAGTGACGGGGAGGCTATCACCAGCACCAGTTGTATGAATTTATTTTACAGGTTTCCTCTGTTGGAATGAAGAACCCGAAACCAATGAAAAATCCGATCCCGGATAAATTATGATGTAGAGAGATGGGGCCAGCAACTTTCGCAACGGAAGAAGTTAATACACATTGCTCGGTGGAGCCTAATGGTATATGTATCCTACATGAGTGCATACCAATCGTTAACACACCTGAAGTGATGGATGTTCAGCCCATGTGGAACTAGATCAGTAGGAACTGATGTTCACATTAGATGAAACCAAACATTGAAGTGTAGTTGGTTCCACGTATCAAGGAAATCAGAACTTTCAGACTATATCTAGTGAATAAAGCAAGCCATTTTTGTCTAGATACATTGACTGTTTAAGAGTGAAAATACAGAACTAATAGGAACCGTTTGTGTAGGAACAATAATAGTATTTTCCACGGATTATATATTTACATGGGATTCAGATCTCATGGTCATCAGAGCTCCTGGAGGGAGGACATGTCTGGAGAGAAGGATACGACTTCGGTGAGGTCTATTGTACTGACTCGTGTGATGTCGTGTAATCCTTGCAATGATGACTGGACTCTGATCCTGAACTCTGTGGTCTGACCTATACATTTATGTTATAATACACGACACACATTTTCTTCGCATACACGTCTCATATACGTTACACTTTTCTTTTAATAAATTAATCTTTATTAATTTTTAGAAGCAAGAGTTGTTGAGTATGTTGCGTTGGGGAAGTATGAGAGGAGCATAGTACGACAGTTAGAGAGTGATAGGAAAAGGTGTCCACGGGCTGATGGAGTGTGTTGGACGGAAGCTGGTGGATTCTCCAAGATATTGATAGGAAAGAAAAATTATGATGTGGGTGTTGACTCTCCTCACTCCATGGACGACACTTTAAAGGAGGACACGACATGAGGGTCGTTCCTGGAGCTGCGGAGTTCGTGCTTTGTGCGACTCTTTCGACAGCGTGCGCTGCGGAAAGAGACTGAGCCATATGGGATAAAATCCCAGTGCAATAAAATCGACCCTGTCGACTTTTAAGCGACTTTTTAATGATACACACTCTACTATAAAATAAAAGTCTCCGTGGCGAATGGCTTATGGACGCGGTTTGTAATCCCGTATACCCGCGTTCGAAACACAGCTGCGCGCGATTTGGCAGCACACCGCGTTGCGTTGGTTTTGCGTTGGTACCGTTGCCAGTCGTTCAGAAAGCAATGGCAAACTAATGAACCTTAACTTGCCAACAGATCACAGCGGCACAAATGCTGGTGTTGACTGCGATGTCCAGTAAAAACGGATATGCACACACAAAAATGTAAACCTTGACAACAACTAGCAGGCAAGAGAGACATTATGTGAATGTGAACAGAATCTTTCATATAATCATAATGTAAACCTTGACAACAACTAGCAGACAAGAGAGACATTATGTGAATGTGAACAGAATCTTTCATATAATCATAATGTAAACCTTGACAACAACTAGCAGGCAAGCGAGACATTATGTGAATGTGAACAGAATCTTTCATATAATCATAATGTAAACCTTGACAACAACTAGCAGACAAGAGAGACATTATGTGAATGTGAACAGATTCTTTCACATAATCATAATGTAAACCTTGACAACAACTAGCAGGCAAGCGAGACATTATGTGAATGTGAACAGATTCTTTCATATAATCATAATGTAAACCTTGACAACAACAAGCAGGCAAGAGAGACATTATGTGAATGTGAACAGAATCTTTCATATAATCATAATGTAAACCTTGACAACAACTAGCAGGCAAGCGAGACATTATGTGAATGTGAACAGAATCTTTCATATAATCATAATGTAAACCTTGACAACAACTAGCAGGCAAGCGAGACATTATGTGAATGTGAACAGATTCTTTCATATAATCATAATGTAAACCTTGACAACAACTAGCAGACAAGAGAGACATTATGTGAATGTGAACAGATTCTTTCATATAATCATAATGTAAACCTTGACAACAACTAGCAGTCAAGCGAGACATTATGTGAATGTGAACAGAATCTTTCATATAATCATAATGTAAACCTTGACAACAACTAGCAGGCAAGCGAGACATTATGTGAATGTGAACAGATTCTTTCATATAATCATAATGTAAACCTTGACAACAACTAGCAGACAAGGAGACATTATGTGAATGTGAACAGATTCTTTCATATAATCATAATGTAAACCTTGACAACAACTAGCAGACAAGAGAGACATTATGTGAATGTGAACAGAATCTTTCATATAATCATAATGTAAACCTTGACAACAACTAGCAGACAAGAGAGACATTATGTGAATGTGAACAGAATCTTTCATATAATCATAATGTAAACCTTGACAACAACTAGCAGGCAAGCGAGACATTATGTGAATGTGAACAGAATCTTTCATATAATCATAATGTAAACCTTGACAACAACAAGCAGACAAGAGAGACATTATGTGAATGTGAACAGAATCTTTCATATAATCATAATGTAAACCTTGACTACAACTAGCAGGCAAGCGAGACATTATGTGAATGTGAACAGAATCTTTCATATAATCATAATGTAAACCTTGACAACAACTAGCAGACAAGAGAGACATTATGTGAATGTGAAGAGAATCTTTCATATAATCATAATGTAAACCTTGACAACAACTAGCAGACAAGCGAGACATTATGTGAATGTGAACAGAATCTTTCATATAATCATAATGTAAACCTTGACAACAACTAGCAGACAAGAGAGACATTATGTGAATGTGAACAGAATCTTTCATATAATCATAATGTAATCCTTGACAACAACTAGCAGACAAGCGAGACATTATGTGAATGTGAACAGAATCTTTCATATAATCATAGTGTAAATCTTGACAACAACAAGCAGACAAGAGAGACATTATGTGGAAGTTGCCGATATGTTGTTTTATATAAGATTTAGGAGAACACTCTGGACGGATGGATAGAGCATTGAAGGTGTTTGGACAGTGTCTCTCTATGTCCTGTCTCTCTATGTCCTGTCTCTCTATATCCTGTTTCTCTATGTTATGTCTCTCTATGTCCTGTCTCTCTATGTCCTGTCTCTCTATGTCATGTCCCTCTGTCCTGTCTCTCAATGTCCTGTCTCTCAATTTCCTGTCTCTCTATGTCCTGTCTCTCTATGCCCTGTCTCTCTATGGCTTGTCTCTCAATGTCCTGTCTCTCTATGTCCTATCTCTCTATGTTCCTGTCTCTCTATGTTCTGTCCTCTGCTGAAAGCCCGACAGGTGTCCTCCCCGCCACCGTTTCATTACCTTTCGTCCCGGATTGTCATGGCCGCCGGATCTGACAAGGGCTTGATACAGTTGTTCTTTATGGCTTTTCTGTTGCCTTGTTTGGCGTCCTCTTTAATTAGTTCTGATAAGGACTGGAAATAACCCACCTCCCCCACCCCCCCCCCACCCTCTCTCTCTCTCTCTCTCTCTCTCTTCCAATCCCCAACTCGATTAGTTACCGGTCCGTTTACCGCGGCTTTCTATTATCATTTATCTCAAGTCTTGGCTGGAGTTGTCTTATCTTAGTCCTGAGAAGAACTGGCTCGGACTAGGGGTACACCATGTTTGGATTATTATATTTTCTTGATTTGTACATTTTGCGAGATTCGTTTTTCCTAACGTGCAGGAGAATGTGTCGGACTATCCCTTGTTGCTTCTTGTCTCCCTTTTACATCACTTGGTATGTTTCCTACAGTCTCCTACATCCAATGTTGGAGAAATTAAATGCCTGTCAGCGTCTAGCTGTATTTGAAAGTGAAGGGTTCAAGACAGGTAGATAGTACGAGCATAGATGAAACATAAATTCAGGCGTCAATAACATATGATTTATTATTCTCGAATATAATTACATCATACTGTCTCATCACTCGCTAACAGCGTTCACTCTCGCACTAGTCAATATACAGCAATCATGTGACAATGCAATATTACGATACCAATTACTACACTCGCGTATCACAGCCCCACACACAAACACAAGTCACACGACTCAGCTATTCAATAGCTCTGAAGTACTAAGTAGAGTCTATCCTGTCACACTCTCAGTCATGCATCCTCTCTCAGTCGTGTCCAAAGCCCGTCTGGCTTCCCTTCGACTGCCCAGTGGTCACGAAGTATTTGCCCCTCGTGCAACCCATGTACAACGGTACATCCATGGAGAGATTAAATGCCCTCTCACGGTACATCCATGGAGAGATTAAATGCCCTCTCACGGTACATCCATGGAGAGATTAAATGCCCTCTCACGGTACATCCATGGAGAGTTTAGTCGTGTCTCTCTTATCCACCGTGTCCACTGCTACAGCGCAGGGAAGGTTCCTTCATGTGCGTCTCTTTTATCCACCTCTGGGGAGGTTTCTGACGCGTCTCTTTTATAACACAATTAGGAAGGTTTCCAACGCTTCTCTTTTATATCCACTGAGAGGTTTCCGACGCTTCGCTTATACATCCACCATTGGGTAAGTTTCCGACGCGTCTCTTTCGTATCCACCATTTGAGATGTTTTCGACTCGTCTAGTTTATATCCACTAGTGGGGAGGTTTCCTACGCCTCTCTTTTATATCCACCTTTGGGAAGGTTTTCGATGCGTCTCTTTTATATCAACCATTTGGGAGGTTTCCGACGTCACTCTTTCATATCAATATGAAATAACACAAAGTAATGCAGCTTTACAGAACAGAATTACGAAACATACAGGACATTGCGGCGACTAGCCTTCATCAGCAAACAAATCCATGCACAAAACACAACATATAGTTACGGAGAAAACCCTCTGGTGACTACATTAAGGCAGTAAGGACGGAATGAGAAGAATAGAAAGATAAAAATATGAAAGCGAATGAAGATAAAATGAAAATATGAAAACATGTTTACTTATCTCAGAGAAATGCAAGCTCAAATTTATGTACCCCCATTTTGAGCGGAACTCATGACTATCGTGTAAGTGCACTAGCGTGTACAGTGTGAGAATCCTTGCAAGTGTTAACGGCCCCCTGTAAAGCCAGATTTGTCCTGCGTTCAGTGGATGTTCTCGCGCCTGGGACTTTGGGATAACTAACAACATGTCTCCGCCACTACTGCCTAGTAGAGGTCTCCTTTGCGTCTCTTTTATCCAGCACTGGGGAGGTTTCCTGCCATCTCTTCTTCTCCAATGGGGGAGAAGTTCTCTTATCCATTATCATTCCAATCTTCGCTAAGCCTTTTCTGTTCAATCTTCTATCGGACGTCCGTATTTGGTTTTGTCTCAATGGGATTCCGATCGTGACAAAACACAGCAATATTTGAACATATACTCCTGCTTCCTGGGACAACGTGTGCCTGCTCGTCAATGGGCAGACAGCAGACGCCGTGAGCCTTCTCTGAAAGCAGTCTGTCTACTGGCACTTTCTGACAAACCACAATCACGTGTGAGCAAACTGTACCCGCCGCCCGGGTTCCGCAAGACGCGGGCCAGACTGGGAGATCCGGTAACAACTTGGCGAGGTTGTAAAACGCCAGCAGTTCACACACTCGCGATCAATGCCTGGACTAAAGGAGTAGTTCTCATTGTGGCTTCATTCAGCTTAGATATCTATTAATAAATCTGCGACTTCTTATAGTCGAACCAGATTAGAAATAGGAACAATTGAGAGTCAAACAGAGGGTCCGGGGGCCGTTAGAAAATACGGCTCTAGCTTCTAATAATAACACATTGTAATGTGTAGTAACTGGCACGAGAGAACACGGAGCTGTGTCTTAGCTCTACTTCAAGCTGCAGGATAAAACAGACAGGTAAGTTGGTTCTGTGGCGCGTGTTAAGTGTTGGATGATGATGCTAAGTGTTGGATGATAATATTAAGTGTTGGATGATGGTGAATGACAGCTCAAGTGGTAGATATTTACTTGAGGTATGTTTATTTTTGCCAGGCAATCACGGCTGGGTGTGTGTTTACATACACCCGCGTATTTGTATACAATAATATTTGGCGTCGTTTTTTTTCGGTCGAAAATAGTTGTTGAATATTGCGCGTGGAGACCAATCTGTCCTAAGATACATACATACCATAGTGTGACACGTGATATAGCTTCATATATTCTAGGTTATAATATGTGAGGTTGGGTGGCTGGTTCACTTCTTTGCGGATTCCCTTCGAGGTGTTCCCAGGAAACTCAGAGCTGTGCTAATCGGAAACACTGCGTCACTGGGAAAGTGGATTCAAACCCAGTCTCTACTGTGGTATGGCAGAGAACTATCCACTATACCATCCAGCCGTTGAGTTGTTGTTCCTTCTGGGTAATTGGTTGGAGAGAATTGGTGACGAAGAATTTAATAAATTTCTTCTTCTGCGTTCAACCGGAGAGTTTTATCGGACGTGATTGCGCTGTGCCTGTTTACAGCAGAGCTACGTAGCGTTCTTGAGCCGTTAGGCCGACACATCCGACTTCTGCGGGTATTTGTTGACCGGATTAACCTTCCCGAGTAATAAATTTGAACTGTTACTGTTTACAGCTGCCGGCAATTTGGCAGCAGACTGCCTTGCTTTGAGTGTGTATGAAATGGTATGAGTGCCGGTTTTCATAAAACAATGGCAAACTACTAAACGTGAACTAGCCAAGAAATCACGAACAGTCAAACAATGTTGGGGTCGTCTTTATTAGATGTATGTGTTCATGTAGTTATATCGGTGTGTGTTTGTGGTTTCTGTGCTGACGAAGGTTTGGGCCGCAGCGTCCATTGGCACAATCCCAGCCAGTCTCTACGTGCTGTTCCCAACCTTGGCACAGTCCCAGCCAGCCTCTACGTTCTGTGCCTCACCTTGGCACAATCCCAGCCAATCTCTACGTGCTGTTCCCAGCCTTGGCGCAATCCCAGCCAGTCGTTACGTGCTGTGTCCAACCTTGGCACATCCCAGCTAGTCTCTACTTGCTGTGCCCGACCTTGGCACAATCCCAGCCAGTCTCTACGTGCTGTGCCCGACATTGGCACTAATCCCAGCCAGTCTCTACGTGCTGTGCCCGACATTGGCATAATCCCAGCCAGTCTCTACGTGCTGTGCCCGACATTGGCATAATCCCAGCCAGTCTCTACGTGCTGTGCCCGACATTGGCATAATCCCAGCCAGTCTCTACGTACTGTGCCCGACATTGGCATAATCCCAGCCAGTCTCTACGTGCTGTGCCCAACATTGGCACAATCCCAGCCAGTCTCTACGTGCTGTGCCCGACATTGGCATAATCCCAGCCAGTCTCTACGTGCTGTGCCCGACATTGGCATAATCCCAGCCAGTCTCTACGTGCTGTGCCCGACATTGGCATAATCCCAGCCAGTCTCTACGTGCTGTGACCGACATTGGCACAATCCCAGCCAGTCGTTAAGTGCTGTGCCCAACCCTGACCCGGACACACCCTAACACGCCTCTATTGCGGTGAGAATCGCCCATACCTGCTTGACATGTTCCTCCACAGCAGGAAGTAGTCACATCTGTCCTACAGTCGGCAGGAAGTAGTCACATCTGTCCTACAGTCGGCAGGAAGTAGTCACATAGTCCTACAGTCGGCGGGAAGTAGTCACATCTGTCCTACAGTCAGCAGGAAGTAGACACATCTGTCCTACAGTCGGCAGGAAGTAGTCACATCTGTCCTACAATCGGCAGGAAGTAGTCACATAGTCCTACAGTCGGCGGGAAGTAGTCACATCTGTCCTACAGTCAGCAGGAAGTAGACACATCTGTCCTACAGTCGGCAGGAAGTAGTCACATCTGTCCTACATTCAGCAGGAAGTAGTCACATCTGTCCTACAGTCGGCAGGAAGTAGTCACATCTGTCCTACATTCGGCAGGAAGTAGTCACATAGTCCTACAGTCGGCAGGAAGTAGTCACATCTGTCCTACAATCGGAAGGAAGTAGTCACATCTGTCCTGCAGTCAGCAAGAAGTAGTCACATCTGTCCTGCAGTCAGCAGGAAGTAGTCACATCTGTCCTGCAGTCAGCAGGAAGTAGTCACATCTGTCCTGCAGTCAGCAAGAAGTAGTCACATCTGTCCTGCAGTCAGCAGGAAGTAGTCACATCTGTCCTGCAGTCAGCAGGAAGTAGTCACATCTGTCCTGCAGTCAGCAGAAGTAGTCACATCTGTCCTGCAGTCAGCAGGAAGTAGTCACATCTGTCCTGCAGTCAGCAGGAAGTAGTCACATCTGTCCTGCAGTCAGCAGGAAGTAGTCACATATGTCCTGCAGTCAGCAGGAAGTAGTCACATATGTCCTGCAGTCAGCAGGAAGTAGTCACATCTGTCCTGCAGTCAGCAGGAAGTAGTCACATCTGTCCTGCAGTCAGCAGGAAGTAGTCACATCTGTCCTGCAGTCAGCAGGAAGTAGTCACATCTGTCCTGCAGTCAGCAGGAAGTAGTCACATCTGTCCTGCAGTCAGCAGGAAGTAGTCACATCTGTCCTGCAGTCAGCAGGAAGTAGTCACATCTGTCCTGCAGTCAGCAGGAAGTAGTCACATCTGTCCTGCAGTCAGCAGGAAGTAGTCACATATGTCCTGCAGTCAGCAGGAAGTAGTCACATCTGTCCTGCAGTCAGCAGGAAGTAGTACACTGCTTCAGTTCTGGAGTCTTGAGGTCATGTCGGCAAGTGGACTGGTCAGTTCTGGAGTCTCGAGGACATGTTGGCAAGTGACCTAGTCAATTTGAGCGGCCTTTCATTTTGTAGAGGGGCAATCAAGACATGGTGATTTACTACAGTGTGGAGAGTAAACATGGTGATTTACTGTGGGCAGTCTAAATATAATGATTCACTGTGGGCAGTCTAAACATGGTGATTTACTGTGGGTAGTATAAACATGCCGGTCTCTCTGGTTGAGGGGTTACAACACTTTCTCCGTAATCCCATTTATCACGCAGTCTCGTAGCGGGGCGAGAGCTGGGATAAAGATAGCCAACTACTAGGGGTGTGCGATTTTGAAGTTTAACCTCAAGCCATGCACACTCAATCTCACAGGTTTCAAAATCTAGTCTGCGGTGGGCGTTAAGCGAGTTAGAAAGATGAACTGCAATACCCGTCTCTTGTTTCTGATAGGGATCTCTTCTGATAGTATTAAAACCTCTGATAGCGATGTCATCATCTGAAATGTTACCATTTAATCGACTTTCGCTAACGCCGAACATGTGAAAATTTTGATTAAGTATAAGTGATAGTTCAGGCAGCTTCCCTAGTAGATGGCAGATGGAGAGATCAAACATGGTAATTTACTGTGGAGAGAGTAAACACGGCGATTTACTGTGGAGAGAGTAAACATGATGATTTATTGTGGAGAGACCAAACATTGTGATTTAATGTGGAGAGACCAAACATGGTGATTTACTGTGGAGAGACCAACCATCGTGATTTACTGTGGAGAGAGTAAACATGGTGATTAACTGTGGAGAAAGTAAACATGGTGATTTACTGTGGGAGAGAAAACATGATGATTTACTGTGGAGAGAGTAAACATGGTGATTTACTATGGTCAGTCTAAACATGGTGATTTATTGTGAAGAGACTAGCAACGGTTATTTACTGGGGAGAGACTAAACATGGTGATCTACTGTGGAGATATTAAAAATGATGATTTACTGTGGATATACTAAACATAGTGATTTACTGTGGAGAGACTAAATATGGTGTTTTACTGAAGAGAAACTACACACTGTGATTTACTGTGGAGACACTTAACGTGTTATTTACTGTGGAGAGACTAAACACGGTAATTTACTGTGGGCAGTCCAACCATGGTGATTTATTGTGAGCAGTATAAACATTGTGATTTACTGTGGGCAGTCTAAACATTATTATTTACTGTGGAGAGATTAATCATGGTGATTTACTGTGGAGACACTGAGAGCACGACGTTCGATGTGTTCTCATATTATTTGTGCCCGGCTGTTGCAGCATTCTGATTACATTGATCTGTCTTTCCTTCTCTTGTTTGAAAACGTTAGCTCTTACAACGGCTTCAAATTGGGACTGTAGCCCGCGCATCCGACATCTGCCTCGAATATCCGACCGTGTGCTAGGTGAGGATGAGAAATACACCCACAGATATTGGTGGGCAATCACACAAGTCACGTACTAGAAAGTTTGTATACCAGGATTCAAACACCAGCCTTCAAGACACGCCTCCAACAACATGCACTGATATGGTTGTCATCATGAACAGGTCTACTGTCCCACGGGACCCACGTCCATAGAATGCTGGCCACACTGCACCCAGTCACTTGCCAGGTCTACCGTCCCACGGAACCCAGTCAATTGGTACGTCATCATGAGCCAGGTTTACCGTCCAACGACACCCACGTCTATGGAATGCTGGCCATACTGCACCCAGTCAGTCGGTAGGTCATCATGAGCCAGGTCTACCGTCCCACGGAACCCAGTCAGTCGGTACGTCATCATGGGCCATGTCTTTCGTCCCACGGCATCCACGTCTATGTAATGCTGGCCATACCGCACCCAGTCAATCGGTACGCCATCATGGGCCAGATCTTCGTCCCACGGCACCCAGTTAGTCGGTACATCATCATGAGCTGGGTCTACCGTCCCACGGCACCCAGTTAGTCGGTACATCATCATGAGCTGGGTCTACCGTCCCACGGCACCCAGTTAGTCGGTACATCATCATGAGCTGGGTCTACCGTCCCCACGGCACCCACGTCTGTGGAATGATGGCCACACCGCACCCAGTCACGTGGCTATCACTGAAGGCATCGGAGATATGATATATATTGTAACTGATTAAACTGCCGAGGGATTATCACTAAATGTGACTTCCCATTTGATCAGAGGGACGATATATCGCCATACTAGGGCCATCGTGCTATTTGGTTTGTTTCGCCGTATCTTTCACAGTTTCAGTGAACCGGATTTTATATTATAATACTTGTTAATTTGATGATGCCCTGTGGTTGGTCGAAACCTACTATATTGTTAAGCACTGAATGAGTTAACCAGGCAAAGGTCAGATCAGACGCAATGAAAGACATTGGACTTTGTTGTTGTTTGTTTTCTGTTGTGGGTTTTTTTTCCCGCTCGCTAGCTCGCTTTGCACTCAAGCATAATCCTTACACATTACTTCTAGTAGCACTGGACATCATTTTGAGTGTGGATTAATGTTCCCTATTACCAGTGTCCCTCGCCATCAGGCGAACCCACTCCGACTTCAGAGGTACTTGTAATTTACGTCCCCAAGTCAAGGACGACAGGTCAACGTTTTAGTCCAACTGTGTGGTGTAGGTGTTGTACTCCTTATCTCGGCATCAGCACACCGAATGTTTAAGAACTCGCATTATTATCAATTCGGCCATGCTAAACTCAGACATTGGACTAACTGATACACTCGGACACTGTATGGTGGCACACGGTGCGTTGTGTAGGACACCACCTGACGTAGGCACCCTAGAGTAGTAGAGGAAGGATAGAGTATAATCATGTTTGTACCTAACACACTGGCTCCGTGTGCTCATTGGCTCCGTGTGCTCATTGGCTCCGTGTGCTCATTGGCTCCGTGTGGTCATTGGCTCCGTGTGGTCATTGGCTCCGTGTGCTCCTTGGCTCCGTGTGCTCATTGGCTCTGTGTGTTCATTGGCTCCTTGTACTCATTGGCTCCTTGTACTCATTGGCTCCGTGTACTCATTGGCCCCGTGTGTTTATTGACTCCGTTTGCTCATTGGCTCCGTGTGGTCATTGGCTCCGTGTGTTCATTGGCTCCGTTTTCTCATTGGCTCCGTGTGCTCATTGGCTCCGTGTGCTCATTGGCTCCGTGTGGTCATTGGCTCCGTGTGCTCATTGGCTCCGTGTGGTCATTGGCTCCGTGTGTTCATTGGCTCCGTTTTCTCATTGGCTCCGTGTGCTCAATGGCTCCGTGTGGTCATTGGCTCCGTGTGTTCATTGGCTCCGTGTGGTCATTGGCTCCATGTACTCATTGGCTCCGTGTGGTCATTGTGAATCTCCACGACTCTTTCCTTTGGCCTCAGAGTGGATTCGACAGGGACACATGCTGGTCAGCTGACCTCAGCAAACACGGTAGGGTGGTGACCAGCCCGCCAAGATTTTGTGTTTGTATCCCCGTCCAAGCAGGAAATCGTTTAACTGACCCCCAGATCCACCCAGTCTATATCTGGTGCTATTACATTTCAGATGTCAATTGGAATACCTGGCCCATCGAGTGTGGACTATTATATACATATATGAGTCTAACACTATACACCTTGAGGCGTGGATACAAGTCGTTGACTTGACTCGTGTCTGTTTGGGAAACAACAGGCAGATTAATTTTAGTTTCACATGGATGTTCTGAGACATTTGAACTGAACTTGAGTGTCCTGTATGTCCCCAGCTGTCCTACCATGTTATTATGTATGATTCCAGCTTAACCTGGATGTTTCATGTGATTCCTACTTCACTAGGATGTTCATGTGATTCCTACTTCACTGGGATGTTACATGTGATTCCAGTACTGCAAGGATGTTTCATGTGATTCCTACTTCACTAGGATGTTACGTGTGATTCCTACTTCACTGGGATGTTACATGTGATTCCAGTACTGCAAGGATGTTTCATGTGATTCCTACTTCACTAGGATGTTACGTGTGATTCCACCACTGCAAGGATGTTTCATGTGATTCCAGCGCAACTAGGCTGTTTTATGTGTTTCTAACTTCACTAGGATGTTACATGTGATTCTAACTTCACTATGGGGATTTGTGTGATTCCAGCTTCATGTAGATCCCCGTACATTTGCCAGGGATCGTCGTCGCCTGCCAACATATCAGATAATATTCTAGCGATTGTGGGTCACTGAAGATAAACAGCTCAACACGTAGAAATAACAACACGTCTTTCAACAGATGTCGCACTGGTTGGGTTCAAGAACGGCGAGGTCCTTGACCTGGAGGCAAGGTTACCCATTCATTGACCAACTGTAAATAGTGCACATCTCGAGAACACAAAGCTCTGATTGTATTCGTGCTCTTGTCGGGGGGGGGGGGGGGGGGGGGGGGGGGAAGGGGGTGGTTTCCGCATGAACGAGGGATGAAAGGATAGGTAGAGCATGGAGGAGAGTGGAGTTTAGACAAAGATAGTGGAGCTATACATACCAAGTTTGCACCAAATGGCTGAACATATTTTTTTTTTTCATATCCCTTTACACTACGTTGCAGTCAACACCAGCATCTTTCAACTGCTGTTGATGTACTAGTCAAGATTACGCTCAGTAGTTTGCCACTGCATTCTGAGTGACCGGTTCAATACCCCCGTAAGTTACCAGCGAGGCGAGAACCGCTACCGATCCCCGCGCATGTTACGTCCTCACGAGAATATACGAGATTACGGAGAAAGACGTTAACCTCTAGGCCAGGGAGACCGGCTAAACAGAATATTAGGAGACTTATTTCTCTTTGGGGGAACAGAACTGTTTGATTTGAGTTTCACTAGTATGTTCCTTGAGATTCCGACATATCTTGGATACCTGTATGGCTTCAGTTTTGCTCAAAATTTACTAGCATATTTTGTGTGATTCAACTTAATTAAAAAGTTTCATGGGACTGTAATGTCACTAGAGTGTTTCTTGTGATTTCAACTTCACTGGGATGTTTCATATGATTAAAATTTAACTAGAATGTTTCTTTTGATTCCAATTTCACTAAGATATTAAGGTTCATGTGATTCCAACTTCACTAAAAAATTTCACTCGTATGTTTGTATGATTCCAATTTCACTCGGATGTTTGTGTGGTTCCCATTTCCACCTGGGAGCTTCTGTGACCCTATCTTGACCCCCATACCATAGCTAGTGGTCAGCGGTAGTGGTCGCAGCTTGAGATCGCCGATCATGTTTTAGCGTCTGTAGGTCACTGAATGTAAACAGCTGAACGCGTCTTTCAACAGACTTGTGTACACGTAGAAGTAACAAAACTTCAGTCTACAGGCGTATGTACACGTAAAGTAACAAAACGTCATACACCAGATTTGTTTACACGTAAAAGTAACAAAACGTCATTCAACAGATGTTGCACTAGTTGGGTTCAAGAACGGCGAGGTCCTTGTCTTGGGGGGCAAGGTTACGCATTCATTGACCAACTGTAAAAAGTGCACTTCTGGTGAACACAAAGCTCTGACTGTATTCACGCGCCTGCTAGCGGGCGTCTTGTCTCCGGCCGACTGTTGCTTGGTGGGGTAGCTTGAGCATGTAGTGTGGGGCTTGGAGAGACAGTTTAAAACATTTAATATACTGAAGCACATTAAAACCGCAACATCTGTACAATCCAGGAACAGAGTGCGAAATCTAAATATAAGTGTTTACAAGTTTACATAATTGGAATTTATATTCATTTTCCTATGAATCTAAGCTGGATATTAATTTGTACATTTGCTTGATACGAAATTCGCTACATTCTGTGCAGGCAAGGTAGAAAACCAAAGATGCAACCAATAATTTAAAAAAATGCATTCACACTATCCTCGTTATCTGGTATGTCCACCGTGTGCTTGCTAAAAAGCTTGGCAGCGGTTCCTCGTGGAACGCAGAAGTCTCTGAAGGAACTTCGCAGAGAATCCAGGTCCCATTGACGCAGCTTCAAGCTGTTGCGGGTTAAGTGTAGAACCTTGCCTGTAGACTCTTGCGTCCAAGCTCGTCCCACAGATGTTCTATAGGGGACATGTCTGGTGATAGGGCGGACCAATCAATCGCCACAATGTTCTACTGCTGTAGACACTGCGGCGTAATGCATGCGGTGTGTGCACGTGCGTTATTCTGCTGGATAATCTGCAAGTCTGGATAATTTGTGAACGCAGGAGCAACCAATGCATCCTAAACCTCATCTCGATATGTCACAGCATTAACATTTTCACGGAAGACGTGAAGAGGCAAGCGATGGTGAAAACGCAATCCTCCCCAAATGAGAATACTGTCACCACCAAATCGGTTGTGCTGACGAACACAGCAATCTGCAAAGCTCTCTCCACACCATTGCCAAATCCGCACACGTCCATCAGCAAAGGATATGTTGAATCTGCTCTCGTCTGTGAATAGGACAGCATTCACTGCAGTCTAGTTCATGTGACATGTTGCTCTGCCCATTACAGGCACTGCTGACGATGTTTGTGAGTGAAGTGTGGCCTACTATAAGGTCGTCTTGCAGTAAGGCCTGGATCACTGAGCCGACGTATGACTGTCATTTAAGAGACTTGGCCACGTCTACCCACTATTGCTGTTGCTGGACTTGCCGGGAGAATACAATCCCTTAGGTGACTCAGCACAATTTAACAATCTTACGCAGGGGTAGAAACTCGTGGTTGGTCCGAAGTCTAACTTGGGCACTGTCAGTGGTTCCCTAACGTTCATTGAGACCTACAATAGTGCTGTGGTGGCAATTCATCCTTCTGGCAATGGCTCGCGAGCTCATTCCGGTCTCCAACAAACCACTCGCTAGTTGGCGGTCGTTTTCAGATAGGCGTGGCACTTCAAGCACATGTGCTGTCTTTTCTCTCATGCCCTCATTATACCGAGTAGACTGCCACAACGAGTGCACATTTTAGGATCATAGCTGTTGGAAATCGTGCTGTACGTGTAACTTTCATTGTTTTAATGTAGTCTGTACACAAACCTGTGGGTTTAATCATGCACTTTGCATTCCAGCAGCCATTTGCTCTCTACCTCGTGACAAACATGGGGAAAAATCGATTCCCATACTTTGTATTCCCAGCTTCTCGGCATCAGTAATGTATATGTAAAAGTGATGCGATTTTAATATGCTTCAGTATATATCACATAATGCCAATTATTGGCTGGACATGCATTTGAAGAGATATCTAAGTAGACCCAAAATAAACATGCTAAATAAAATGTCCTAAACAGACAACATCCGGCCACAATCAAGGTCAAGACGTACTCTGTCCACACACGCTCACGAGACTGACCACCAACTGTTTGAATAACTAGGACTTGATGATATTACCGTTGTTATATAAGTCCAGATAAATAGGACGCTGTCAGTGGACAGCGGCAGGAACAGCACTGACTGAAGGGCCAGTCAACACCTGTGGGTTTAGTTCTCGTGGAATCAAGCAGCTGCTTGTGGCAACTTGCCAGCACAACTACCCGCCATTCGGCCGAAGAGCGGAAACCTAAGCGCCACTGGATCGCCAACAACAACAGCAATCCATTACTTTGGACTCCACGCCCCTCAGCATGAATACATCAGCGTCTCCCACACAACCTCTCGTGGTCTCTCGTAGCCTGGCCACACCGGAAGCTAATCAACACAGCCAGGAATATCATGCCCACTTCATCAATGGCGGCTCATCAGCACTGGCTGTCCTCTGTTTGTCGGCTGGTTTCCGGTTCCGGGTGACGCCATGTTTGAGCCGATGCTAAAAATATCAGAATCGGTTGGAAATAGAAAGAGGAGATTAAAACGCGAATAAAAGGGGGGAAAAAGGGGGGGCCTCTGTGGTGAAGGGGTTCAGCCGCACACCTGGTGCTCCGAAGGTTGTGGGTTCGATTCCATATTCCGTCATTTAGTACATGAGTTCAGTTTTCTCGGAAAATCATCGGGGTCGCCGCTGGAGCTACGGAGTTTGTGTGCACTGTGCGACACTTTCTGCAGGCCACCCTGGGGACAGAGATTGATCGATGTCGGATAAAACCCGGTGCATTGAAGTCGATCTTCTTGAATTTAAACTACTATAAACCTTCTCTGACTCTCAGCATCCCTCTCTCTCTCTTCCTCTCCCCCTCTCTCTCTCTCTCTCTCTCTCTCTCTGTCTCTTTCTGTCTCTCTCTCTGTCTCTCTCTGTCTCTCTCTGTCTCTCTCTCTGTCTCTCTCAGCCTCTCTCTCTCTCTGCCTCTCTCTGTCTCTCTCTGTCTCTCTCTCTGTCTCTCTCTCTGTCTCTCTCTGTCTCTCTCTGTCTCTCTCTCTGTCTCTCTCTGTCTCTCTCTGTCTCTCTCTCTGTCTCTCTCTCTGTCTCTCTCTGTCTCTCTCTGTCTCTCTCAGCCTCTCTCTCTCTGCCTCTCTCTGTCTCTCTCTGTCTCTCTCTCTGTCTCTCTCTGTCTCTCTCTGTCTCTCTCTCTGTCTCTCTCAGCCTCTCTACTCTCCTCTGCCCTCTCTCTGTCTCTCTCTGTCTCTCTTTTCTTCTCTCTGTCCTTTTCCTCTGTCTCTCTCTGTCCTCTCTCTCTGTCTCTCTCTCTCTGCTCTCCCCTCTGTCTCTCTCTGTCTCTCCGTCTCTCTCTGTCTCTCTCCTCTCTCTCTGTCTCTCTCTCTGTCTTTTCTTTTCTCTCTGTCTCTTTTGCTCTCTCTCTGTCTCTCTCTTTTCTCTCTGTCTTTTCTCTCTGTCTCTTCTCTCTCTCTGTCTCTCTCTCTGTCTCTCTCGTCTCTCTCCCGTCTCTCTCAGCTCTCTCTCTCTCTGCCCCTCTTGCTCTCTCTCTTGTCTCTCTCTCTTCTCTCCTTCCTCTCTGTCTCTCTCTCTCTCTCTCGGTCTCTCTCTGTCTCTTTTCTTTTTCGTCTCTCTCTGTTCCTCTCTGTCTCTCTCGCTCTCTCTATCTCTGTCTCTCTGCCTCTTCTGTCTCTCTCTGTCTCTCTCTGTCTCTCTCTGCCTCTCTCTCTCTGTGCCTCTCTCTCTCTGCCTCTCTCTCTCTGTGCCTCTCTCTCTCTGTGCCTCTCTCTCTCTGCCTCTCTCTCTCTGTGCCTCTCTCTCTCTCTGTGCCTCTCTCTCTCTGCCTCTCTCTCTCTGTGCCTCTCTCTCTCTGCCTCTCTCTCTGTCTCTCTCTTCTCTGCCTCTCCTGTCCCCTTTTCTCGTCCTCTCTCTTCTCTGGGCCCCTCTCTCTCTGTGCCTCTCTCTCTCTGCCTCTCTCTCTGTGCCCCTCTCTCTCTGTGCTCTCTCTCTCTCATCCTCTCTCTTTTCTCTGTCCCCTCTGTCTCTCTCTCGGTCTCTCTGTCTCTCTTTGGTCTCTCTCTGCCTCTCTCTCTCTTGCCCTCTTCCTGCCTCTCTCTCTGCCTCTCTCTCTCTGCCTCTCTCTCTCTGCCTCTCTCTCTGTGCCTCTCTCTCTCTGCCCTCCTCTCTGGTGCCTCTTCTTCTGCCTCTCTCTCTCTGTGCCTCTCTCTCTCTCCTCTCTCTTCTGTGCCTCTCTCTCTCTGCCCCCCTCTCTTCCCCTTTCTCTTCTCCCCTTTCCCCCTTCTTTTTGG
>JACEFZ010002889.1:0-62137 GCA_014155875.1 Cepaea nemoralis
AACTTTGTTTAACTGGTGATGGAATAGCCCGAGTTGTGTGCTCTTATGTAATAGACTAGAAATTATTATTTTTAACAGACATTAATGTAATACACCATTTAAAAAAAAATAATAGTACAATTATTGTCATTTGCAAGTAAACAAATAAAGTTTGTTGATTATGCAAAAGCCAGTGAAGAGTCATACTACTAATCGTTCCCACCGCTATCTGATTAAAAGTTCTCCTGATCTTCCCTCTCAGTTTTGAGATTCTTCCAGAACTCCTGCCGATCCCCCACAATCTCATTCTTTCCACATATGGGTTCCCAATCTGATCCTCCGCCTTCTCCACCTGGTCCCACAAGCGCATGACCACCTCCCCCTTGTCCATAGTTAAACTACCACCAAGACGTGCATTGTCTGCTAGCCTATCAGCCTGTTCATTCCCCCGTACCCCCGCATGGCCAGGGCAAAATATCCATACAATTCACAATCTGTGACCTCTGAAGCGACGAGAGCCATTCCTTTCTCCACCTTACTAAGCATACTCTTTGAATCCGTAATGAATACGTGTGTTGCAATGGTCTCCTCTAGCCACCAGAATGCTGCTGTTACTGCCTCCACCTCCATTCTCATGCTGGAGGTCGTAGTCTCATATGCCAGACTCTCCTTTCTCAAGACTTGTCCATTAGCCTTTGCAATAAAGCCCCAGCCACTATACCTATTTCTCACCACTGATCCATCGGTGTAGATGACTATATCACCTTGATGTGTGTTGCTCTGGATCAGCTGTTGCACTTAAACTCAGTGCGGCCCGCTGCCCATTCTCTGCACTCACAACCCAGTGTTATTACATTGTGCCAGTCCGAGATGTCTTCCGGACCTTCAACCCACTCTCTTTCACGATTGATGGTCTCTAGATCACACACCTGACGTATAGAAAGTTCCACCTGGCTGACTAAAAATGTCTTTGTTTACTTAGTGGGTGGAGATAATAGTAAAGGGCTTTCTTCTTTGAAGTGGTAATGACAGACAACATAACTTGTAGTGTTATTGATTTGTTGCAGGATAATATTCTTTAAATATTTCTTCTTCTTCTTCTTCTTCTGCATTCATCCGGAGAGTTTTTTCGGACGTGATTGCGTTGTGCCTGTTTACAGCAGAGCTGCGCTCTTGCGCTGTTAGGCCGATTTCTGCTGGCATTTGTTCATCGGGTTAACCTTCCCGGGGGTTTTGTAGGACTCACTGCTGTTGTGTTATCCCCCATCCCAGCTGGCTCATTTAGATCAGCTGAAGACATCCCGGTCAGCCCTCAAGGGAAGTCAGGGGCAGACCGTGGGCATTCCCCACCATCCAAGGAGACTTCCATAATTGCAGTGCCGACACATAGCGCTCTGGTACTGGGCTCACCCAAGGAATCATCATGTCCTGCACATGGCTGCTTAGCCTCACTTCTGTATATTGGGCCTTCCGTTCACCACAGAAGAAACCAGAAGAAAGCAGTCTGCAGATGACATCCACACAGTGAGCTTTTGATTCTGACTTTCCACGCAGTGGATTTGCTAGCCAAGCAATATTCCATTTCATGCCTCTGGGACACCTTTGTAACCGACATACCTGTGGTATGAAGTGTGGCAGTCTAAATACTTCTTCATGCACCTTTAGATGTCAACCTGAATGTTTTTAAAGTAAGCTGCAGTCAACTTGAGCTTGTTGATATTTCCATAGAGCTTGTCCTCAAATGAAGCAGGTTTGGGCCAAAATATCTTTCTCTGTTCTGCATATATTGGGCACTCTTGCAGCAAATGTTTAGCTGTCATTTAACCAGTTCCACAATTACATTGATCGGTATCTCCTATCTTTAGTTTATTGAACAAGTGGTATTTCAGCCTGTTGTGTCCTGTGCGGAGTCTGAAGATTGCTATTTATTCTCTTCGGTCGATTTTGTAATATGCATCATCCTTCTGGTGGCCTGGATGCTCTGATTCCCATTTGGTTCTATAAGTGCTTTTTATAAACCTCTTTGCCTCATTTTAGGTCATGTCTATGTCAGGCTGAGGTAGTCGTCCGTCCTCTTTTGCCAGTATGTCAGCCTCTTCATATTCAGGTATACTCCAATGTGAAGGGATCCACTGTATTACAACTTTTTTGGATTTCTGGCATAGACCATGGAGTGCTGCTCTTAGGTTAGTTAGTTCTGTGCTGTTATTGCTCTTCAGTATTGAGACAGCTGACTTTGCATCTGTGAAGATAGCTATTTTCTTCTCTTTACTTTCCTCCATCAAGAGCATTTCTGCTGCAGTTTTCAAAGCCTCTACCTCTGCTTTGAAGTTACTTGAAAATTGTCCTGTTGCCACTGACTGTGTTTTTTCACTACATTTTTTCAATTTAGGAGAATTTCTCCTCCTCCATTTTCTATTGAATTTTCGGCTGATCCATCTGTATATGCATAGGTCCAATTGCTACTTGGGTAATGTTCTTTTATGTAGTTTAGGGCGATTTTTCTTATCTCTGTTTCATTCTGAGTGTTCTTTTTCTCAATACCAGGAATGTTTTCTATCATCTCAGGCAGTTGCTGCTGTCTCCAAGCTGGGAACTTGTGTGCACTTGATTTGATGGGTTTGATGTTGGTATGTTAAGTATAGGATCTGTCCTAATCTGTCGTTTTGCAGTTTCTCCAAAGCTGCTACGCTTCAGTCTTCCCTTTCCAAAACCCTGAAACCTATTATTCACGGGGTGGTCTGTCAATCTTCTAGTGATAAAAACTCCGCTGCGGAGCAAACACGGCGGGGGGGGGGGGGGGGGGGGGGGGGGGGGCTTCTGATCATCAGAAATGAACCCCCTTACCCAAGTGTTTCGGCCCATTATTTCCATAACACTCTCTTGGGGCGGGCCCGTCCGGGTCATGACTCCAGGCGCCTTTCCCCTGCCGTGGAGGCGTTCGATCAAGTTCGTTGTCCTTGTTTTTATGCTTGTCCCTATGCTGTTCACATGTCCACTCTCAAGCCTCCCCTCCCTCGTTGAGGCGAGCCCGTGCAGCCTGTGCATGCCTCTTATCACTTGTGGTCGTGGGGAGCCTGCCTCTCCCCCAGCCACGGCCTCCATCACCTCTATCCGTTTCCGTGTTCCTTCTTTGTGACTCGTTCACGGCACCACACGCTGATAGTGATAGGAAGCCGGTGCTTCCATTGGTTTTTCGACCCAACTCTTTGTCTCTGCAGGCGAGTACGACTAACGGAAGATTACCGCTCTGGTATCGAGGTTGGACTTCGGCCAACATTTGAATGATTGACTGCACTAGGCCTCACCACCCTTGCTCGGAGGAAAGGCTAGAGAGTTGACACCGGAACTTGCAAGTTCGTAGTCTTGGTTGAGAGATCGTTTGTTAGACGTTCTGCGGTTACCGCTTTTAACCACACTAGATTGGAGACATGCCCCGACTCAGGTTCCAACAGTTCCACATCCAACAAGAGATTTTTTTCGGCTGCCTCACACAGTTGTATTTGTGCCCGAGTTCTTGCTTGTCCTTTAATGCCCAATTGCTTAAGCATATTATACACAGAGTGGGAGACTAGACCTCTGGCGCCTACATCCACGGCGAATAGCCTGACAGTGTATCCTTCCGCCTTAAGACAAGCGTCCATGTCAGCGTACTTATTTACCTTGTTTATATGCTGTTCCTCAATGTTCGACTCGTAGCTCGGTCAGTGTTAGCTGCTTGGCTGACGGGGAGCAAAGTACGATGTCAGGTCGCATGCCAAACTTCTAGATCGCCTCAGGGCATTTGCCACGGCCCTTTATATCCACTGTCAGTTTCCAGTCTGCGCGCCATCGAAAACGGTTGGGAGTGGCAAGTCGGCAGCGCGGCCACCATTGTCTCTGCGTTGCTGCCCGGCTTGGACGAAGTAAATATCCATTGGCCTGGGCCACCTGTTATACATAGGGTGGTCTGTCAATCTTCTAAATTTGTCTGCTTGTTGCGGGGCTCTACTATCTCTTCTATCCTGCATTGGTTGTAAACAAGTGATCTTTTCTAGTTCGTTAATAAGTGTTGTCTTCGGGCTTCCAGTTCTGATCCGCATTCCTTGATTTTGGACTCTACTTATTTTGTTAAAGTTTGACTTAGCTGCTGTTGCCCAAGCTGCAATGCCATATTCCAGTATTGGCGTTACCTGTCCAGTGTATAACTTCTTGAGAACTTTCTCATCTGCTCCCCACGTTGTACCAGCAAGCTTTTTCATGATTACCATTCTTTGCCTTGCTCTTGTTCGATTTTTCTCAACCTGTGTCTTCCATGTCAGGCGACGATCAAAGGTGACTCCTAAATCGTTTGGATTTTCTGTCATTTACTGCCAATATAGTACCTTGCGGTGTATGGCAGGGGGGTCTTAGGGTGCTGAGTTTTATTTGAGAGGGAGAACACTGTGCATGTTGTTTTCTCCTCACTTATCTTCACTAGCCATGATTTTGACCAGTCCTCTAGCGCTAATACGACTTGCTGTATTCTGCTGTTAGCTGTACTAATATTTCTTCAGATATCCATATGGCTAGGTCATCTGCAAAGGAGGATGTGTGTACTCTGGCTGGGAAATTTTCCGTGATGTCATTTGTATATGCTAGGAATAATGTTGGTGAAAGAACTCCTCCATGTATTTATTTATTTAGTTATTTTGCGTTCACTGGCTTTGAACTCAAGCTTAGTCCATGCACACTACTTCTAGTAGTTTTGGACTGAATTTTGCGTGTGTATTAGGTTTCCCTATTAAAAGTGTCCCTCGCTATCAGGCGAACCCACTCCGACTTCAGTGGTGCTTGTGATCTACGTCCCCAAGGTAAGGACAATAGGTCAACATTGTAGTCCAACTGTCCGGTTTAGGGGTTGAACCCCTTACCTCGGCATAAGCACATCAGATATTTAAGAACACGCGTTCTCATCCATTCGGCCATACTGACCTATTTTTTTGTTGATACATGGAACGTGAATCTTTTCCATAGTTTGTCCCAATCTTCACGCACTGTTGATTTAGCCAGACTTCTTTAGCCACTTTGCATTTTTTAATGTTTACTATTTCTGTGTTTATTCTACTATACTCTTATTTATCTTTCTTTTTCTTACTTCCTTCATCCATCATCTTTAACATTTCATGTGTCATCCATTTATTTTTACTATTCTATGTGTTGGTGGAATGGTTTCTTTGATGTCTGTTGGATTGATTCCGCAACATGTTCATTGTTCATGAAAATCTGTACAATCTCCTTGGCGTGATATCTGTTCTTTACAGTAACATTGTACTTTTCTCTAATTACTTTGTTGTTTTAAGTAATACTTCATGATGATCATGAAGACCTAGAAGCAAATACCTGGATGGCTTGGCCTCGTGGCATGGTCGAGACAGAAACACTGAGCTGATCCACGACTCTGGTGATCGAGTGAGATGGCAGAACATGACCGTCCACGCTACCGGCTTGGCACATGATGGATGGATCATGATGATGACGATGACCAATACTGCGTTGCCGATGATTTACCACAGTCACCATGGACCTCTTGAATTTGAGGTGTTAAAAAAAAAAGAAATCGGTTTGTGACTCTCCCTCTCCGGATAGGATCTTTTATCTATCAGTAGGCCAAATTACGCATGTTAGCTTTTTATTATGACTTTGTAGATAGATTCGTATGGCGTTCGGACTTCCAATTATGTGAGATTCACACAGACAGCCTCTGCTTAGCACTTAGCACCAAAACACTAGATAATTCTGTTAGACCACACCTGCAGCAAGAATTGTATGGTATCTACAATCAATTGTTCCCTTCCGAAGTCTGTCCCGCCCATCGATCTGTTGTTAATATCACTAAGGGCAATGAATGCCAGGGCATGAAACTATATATATATATGAGAAAACAACCTGGGTTGTTTAAATTAGAATATGAAGAGTCAGGGATGGTATCCAGCTGTAGTAAGACGTAGCACTATTTCGGTGACTATATAATGTTGTTTGTCCATCAAGAATGATGATGACCATGCATTTCATCCAGTGGGGTTGAAAGTATGGAGCCGTGAGTTCTAAGATGGCTGATAAGGCCTATTTTGGCTCTAAATGTTCTTTGACAATGTGGGCAAAGAATACTTGACGTTCCAGGAGGAGATCTCCTGCAGTGGTTTTTCTGTCCAGCCTTTTCTTCACAGCTATTGCAGTCCTGTTTGCTTCACAAGTGACTGCACCCTTGTGTAATGATGTACACCACGAATTAGTCAAACAGCAGTCTCCCAGGTATTAAGATGAATTCCAAAAGCTTTAAGTGAGATTGTCAGAGTGTCTTTAAAGCGTTTCCTCTGGCCGCCTTGGGAGCATTTACCACAACGCCAATTGTTTAGGGAGCCTGTGATCTGGTATACGAGTTAAGTGATCAGCCCAGCGAATCTGATTTTTTTCATTAGTTGGGTGTGGATACTGGGCATGGACGCTCTTTCTAGAACTTCAGTGTCTGGGATCTTGTCTTGCCATTTAATCTTCAATAGCTTTCTAAGGCAGACTGTGTGGAAGTGGTTTAATTTCCTAGCATGTCGCTGATAAACAGTCCATGTTTCACAAGCATATAGCAGTATGGATAATACAACTGCTTCATAGACTTTCAGCTTTGTTTGCAGGTTTATTCCATGTCTGTCCCATTCATTTTTGTACAGTCTGCCAAAGGCTGCGCTGGCCTTGGCGATTCTTGCATTCACTTCATCATCGCTTGTGGCACAGTGCTGCCAAGATAGGTGAATTTGTCCACACCACTTAGCCTATGACAGTTCACCTTGATATTCGGCAAGGTGTGATTATTCTCTGGAGCTGGCTGGTACATAACTACAGTCTTCTCCAAGTTGATATTGAGCCCAAAGTTGGCACAGGCATATGAGAAAGCTGAAACATGTTGTATGTCTGCCTCTGAGTTGGCATATAGAGCGCAATCATCAGCAAACAGCAGTTCTCTGACGGTGTCGCTGTTAGTTTTGGTTTTAGCTTTCAGCCTTCTGAGATTGAACAACTTTCCATCCATGCGGTAGTTGATGTCTATTCCAATGCCATTGTTCTCGAAGGCATTCGTCAGCATTCCTGAAAACATGAGGCTGACACAGTGTTGGTGCTAGGATACATCCTTGCTTCACTCCATTGGTGACAGGAAAGAGCTCAGACAGTTCACCATTTTCCTGTACTCTTGCCTGCATACCATCATGAAATAGCAGCACTATTTGGACAAACTTTTGTCGGCAGCCATATTTCGCCATAATATTCCACAGTCCTTCTCTGCTGACTGTATCAAAAACCTTGGTACGGTCAATGAAAGTGGAGAACATTTCAGTGTTCTTCTTCTTTGCGTTCATCCGGAGTGTTTTTTTTTTTTTTCAGATGTGATTGCGGTGTGTCCAGTTAGGCACCCTTGGGTCGAAACCCTCAGGCCAACACATCGACTTTTAGCGTGCTGTTTTGACCAGGTTAGCATTCCTGGGAGACTCTCACCTTTGTGGTACCATCCACATCCCAGCTGGTCAAGTTGGAACAGTCGAAGACTTCACGGTCATCCCTCAAGGGAAGGCAGGGACAGTCCATAGCATTTTTCGTCATCCAGGGTGGCTTCCATAATTGCAGGGCCGACACATAGCGCCCTGGTGCTGGGCTCACTGAGGGAATCGTCACGTCCTGCTCATGGCTGCTTTAATTCCTCACTTCAATATATTAGGCGTTTCGTTCGCCCCGGGCCGTTCCCGCACAAACCAGACCGGTCTGCAGACGGTATCCACTCAGAGAGTTTTCGATTCGGACATGTGCTTGTCGTTGTGCCCATCAGAGCAGTTCCAGGCGCGACGGATATTCGGAAAAGTACCTAGTCAGAGCTGTCCCGATCAAGAACGGCATTCGGAAACTAGGTAATCAGAGCTGTTTCTAGCACGAGAGACTTTCGGACGAGACATTTCACTCGGACGTAAATGCGTAGTGCCAATATTTATTTTGCCACCCGTAGGACGGCACTTCCGACTTCAGGGGGCATTTTTAATGAGGTTAGCCTTCCTCGGGTTTTGAGGCACGTTAGATTCAGCTGGTCAAGATAGAAAGGTCGATGACATCACGGTCAACCCTCAAGGGAAGGCAGGGGCAGACCATGGGCGTTCCCCGCTATCCACGGAGGCTTCCATTATTGCAGAGCCGGTGTGACATATTGGGAAGTTGGAAGTAGTACCCACCTCGACTTACCCCACCATGAAGTAACGCTATGAGGATGGGACTAATTTCATCTGGAGGAGATGGGTCCTTGGAAACCAAAGTGTCCCATAATAGCTCTGGAAATCTAGGGGTCTCCCAGGAATGTTAATTTCTTCCCTCCAAAATCTTCCTTCCCGAAAAGAGAAACTTATTTAGCTCAAGAGTCCCCCACCTATGATCATTTTCCCTTTTAGGTGAAATGGTCACAGGAAAGTTATAAGATTTAAAGTTCCCTTTTCTGAGTAACCTGGAACCTGGGAGATTACAATAGAACAGAACTTAGCTGTCTATTCGTGTTTACCCAGTCACCTGTAGTTCCAGATTCTACAATTATGTTGTGTAGTTTCATTAACTAAACACATAAATAATAAAATGTTTTGTCACAACACAATGTACTGGACAGAAGAATGCAGGAAAAGTTAATTTTGTTTATTAACCAAAAAGCTGTGGAAGTAAACCAGTGAAGCATTATGATCATATGAACAATACACATCAGTCTTTGGAATAATGATCTATAGACACCATGGAGAATAGAACTCCCAGAAGATCTCATGGTTATTCAGTCATTTCATCACTGGACTACACCACAATTTCCTATCATTGTCTCTGCACTACACAAATGTTCTTCTAGTGAACCTTCAGTTAGTTTATTAGTGAAAAACTCTGAGTTAACCAGTCTACACAAAATAAGATCTGGAGAGATTCATAAAATACTCTCCTCTCTGGAAGTTTTTGCTGTTCCAGTGTTATCTAAATGGAAAACTGACTATACACAGTCCCTCCTTATTAATTTGTCATTCAGACTTCTGCCATGATTTTGATAATCTGCAAGCCCTTGTGAGGTATAAAATGATCCTAGTGATCTTAGAAATGTTCCTGAATCTCAAACATAGTCAATCATCAGAATGATCATGAAACACAGATCAGTTTTCGGGCACAGTTTGGTAATGATCTGGGGACTCATTGATTTGTTCAACCTTAGTCCTGACTGCAGATCCTTTTTAGCACCTCTTTGTTAAAGATCTGCTATTGGTCTACAGATCCATTGAACTTTATTGGGCAATGATCTGCAACTCTGGATCATGATAATCTGCGAACACCGTCATCCTCACCTGAGGTGGATAAACATGGTGAACCTATTTATATCTAGTCAATGGAGGATAATACTCCAGTTGACAAGAATGGAAAGGGCTACAGACAGGAGTTACAGAAGGTAGCAGATTCAGGAAGTACTACAAGTTAGAGCTACAGTGTCTCTGATTTGTACTGGCAGTAGACCTCAGCAATTGTAGTTGGCAGGCCCTCTTATCCTGCCCTTGTACATGGTGATCTGTTGACTGATGTTCTCACAGAGGACACAGACACAGTGAATGACAAGGCGAGGAGAGGAATGATGGAGAGTTAATGATAAAATGCACCCAGCATAAGTGATCCTAAATAGTAATGGAACAGAACAGGATGATTGTTTTAATTTCATAAACTCATGTTACCATCAGTGCTGCCTCAATTGTTTTAGTAATAATGTAAAGAACATACATTAAGTATTTTCACTCTTATGTTAATATAAGTAACATATAATTGGTATGAATGTGGAGGTCTGTGTGAAACATTCCTTATGAGGATTTACACTGCCTCTCATTCATTAACACATATATATACGGAGTGAAAGAAAGATGAGAGGACACAATGCACTCATTCTCTCATTCTAACACCAATCTTCTTCTTTATTCATTCACTTGAGTGCTGGGGCCTGGCTGTTAGCTTAACTGTGATTCGGTCAGAGTGCTAGATACAGGGTCACAATGCGTTCGAATAATCACAGCAGTATAAATGCTGGACCAGTCATTAATGCTAAACATTTATACACACAATCTGTCTTCACGCCACGGACATATAAGATCAGAGGTAGAGCCTTTCATTCCTCCGTCTCACATTCGCGTATGTTGACGATTCGCTGTGGATTGGAACTAAGGCGACACATAGCCCACAGATCATAATTTATCCTGTACTAAACTTGCTCTGAATGCAGTCAGAAAGCAAGTAGGATTTAGACTCAAGAACAGGAAACAGTCTGGGCATAAGTGAGCCTCTTTTCACAGCTTAAGACATAGTGTTTGTACAGCAACTCCTCTGTAAACGAAAGATAGATGGAGTCAGATATCTACATCAGTGCTGGCAGAGAGTAGCCATTTTGGGACCGGGAGATAGTTGGCGGCTATCTTAGGATAGAAGAATATATATATATATATTCATTTGTGCCGAAACTCACACACACACACTCTCATACATAAAGCTTTACCTGACTCAATATAAACTCAGCCATAATTTAGTCTGAAGCATTCCCATGAATCAGGCAGAGGGACATACAGATCAAATGGACTCTTACTGAAGCCACATCTGGCTTCATTGACGGACGATCTGCATGTGCCAAATGTTAGCGTCTGTGAACCCAAAACCCTTCGCGCCGACGCGAGTCTTCTAGGTTACCCAATGAATAGAGCAGGCTTAGACCACATGATCTGTCCATCACGGGGTGTCACAGCTATTATTAGAGCTGACACCACATTCCTAGCATTCCAATGCTTCCTAGTGCGAACGCTTCTGGATTCAAGTGTGTTTTGAAGATGTGCTGTGAAGAAGTGAGTATATTAGGTCAAGATAGAAAGGTCGATGACATCACGGTCAACCCTCAAGGGAAGGCAGGGGCAGACCATGGGCGTTCCCCGCTATCCACGGAGGCTTCCATTATTGCAGAGCCGGCACATACTGCTCTGAGACTGGGCTCACCCGAGGAATTGCCGCGTCCTGCTCATGGCTGCTTTGATTCCTCACTTTCATGTATTGGGCATTTCGCTTGCCACTAGTCGCTCAAGCACAAACCAGGAATGGACAGTCTGCGGACGGCATCCAGTAGGTAAGCTTTCGCTTTGTACTTCGGGCCACGCAATGGGTTCACTAGCCGTGCGTTCCATTTCGTGTTGTTGAGACGTTTTCCCACCTTTGTCTAAACTCTCTATGGGTTAGATACAGACCGCTTACGTAACCATTTTCCTTCGACTGGTGCACTTCTTCTACCTTTTAGTACTCGCTCACGAGTTGGGCTACATGTGCTGCCGTCTCAGTACCTTACCTCCGTGCAGAAGAGAGAGAAACGGCCAGGCCCTCTCATCCGGGGATCTCTCATATCCCCCAGCTGAGAGCCTTCGGACAAGTATCTGAACTGGGCATGTAGCATGCTCAGAATCTCACCTCCATTTTTCGGTAAGTGGGTATCGGCCCGGCTCTCATACCCGAGGGTTTATAGCTTAGAGGCGTTCAGCCACAACCCTCGACAGAGAGCCTTAGAGTATGTGTCCGGACCAAGAACTTCTGCCTTCGTGCGCCTGATTTAAACTTTTGACTGCTATCATCAGTCTACCTGCAGAGCAGCAGGTTGTGTCTCTCTTAGTCTGGCCCCTATCCCATAAGTTGTCCGATATGTAGTATTCCATCCATCGACATAGCACATGGGGTCAATGGGACACGCAAGCTCCCCCACCATCGGGGGAGTTTCAGAGTTCTATTTCTGACATTTCTCTTGGAGTTGCCTTGCAGCGAAAATCATATCAACAGTTCCTCGTTCTTTTCTGAAACCACTTTGACTCTTAGGAAGAAGACCTTGATCGAGATGGGCCGTGAGGTGATTAAGAAGAATTCTGGCGAGTATCGTCCCTGCGATTGAGAGCAAGGAGTTGCCTCGGTGGTTGTCACAGGATTGGCGGTCTCCTTTACGTTTGTAAAGGTGGACTATTGACGCGTCCTTGAAATCTTGTGGCATGGTCTTGTTCAATCAAATGTTTGTAAAGACTTGGTGAAGCTGCTCTATAAGGACCGGCCCACCTGCCTTGTATATCCCTGCTGGGATGGAATCAAGACCAGGCGCCTTTCCACTGGAAAGTTGCTGGATGGCTTTGTTTAGTTCCATTATGGTTGGTACATCATCAAGTGTACCATTAGTGGGAACTTGAAGAAGGCAGTTGATGGTTTCATCATCGAAAAAGGAAGTTGCATTTAAGATGTTGCTGAAATGCTCTGCCCAGCGTTGAAGGATTTCTTTCCTATCGGTGACCAATGTTCCCCCATCTGCACTGAGGAGGGAACTATGCCTGGTGATGGAGGACCGTAGACCGCTTTCAGTGAGTCATAGAAGTTTTTCATATCATGTCTGTCAGCAAAGCCATGAATTTAATCAGTTTTGTTTCTCAGCCAGGAGTCCCGCATATGCCGAAGTTTCTGCTGCACTACTCTCCGAATGTTATTGGAGGCATCTTTTTTATGTTGACTTCGGGTCATTCAAATGTGCCTTGAGGAGAAGATGTTTCTCGGCCAGCAATTGGTTGATGTTTTCAGAATTTTCATCAAACCAGTCTTTATGCTTTCGGGGGGCTGGACCCAGGATTTCCGTAGCAGTGTTGTAAATTATGTCCTTTAATGTTCTTTAAGGCTCTCCACTCGGTTTCCGCATCCTACTTTTTGTTAGTTTGGTTGAAGTTAGGTCAAACTTCTCACATTTGGTTAACAAACTTTCCTACTTTTCATAAGTGTGGCTGATATGTTTTTATAAGTTTGGTTGTAATTTGGCTTAGATTTTTCATTTTGGTTAACAAAGTGTCCTACTTTTCATAGGTTTGAACGATGTATTTCGTTACTTGGTCAATATTTTCCCTCTTTGGCTAACACATTTTCCTACTTGACAAAGATGTGTCCCATTTGGTTAACAAATGTTCCAACGTTTTACAAGTTTAGACACACTATTTCTTTACTTGGCCAATATTTTCCCCATTTGGCTAACATATGTTCCTACTATTCATGGGTTTGGCTGAGATATTTCGTTACTTTTTCAATCTTTTTCACATTTGGTTAACAAATGTTCCCCTAATTTTCATACGTTTGGACGAGATATTTCGTTACATGTACCATATTTTTTCCCATTTGGTTAACAAATGTTCCCTAGTTTTCATAAATTTGGATGAGTTATTTCGTTACTTGGTTAATATTTTTCCTTTTTGGCTAACAAGTTCTCCTACTTTAGTCGATATTTTCCTCCTTTGGATAACAAATTTTCTTACTTTTTATAAATTTGGATGAGCTACTTAGTTATTTGGTCAATATTTTCCCATTTGGCTAACAAGCTTTCCTACTTTTTATAAGTTTGGTTGAAAATTTGTCCAAACTTTTCACATTTGTTTAACACATTTTCCTACTTTTCATAATTTTGGTTGAACTTTTTATGTACTTGGCCAATATGTTTTCCTCTTTGGTTAACAAATTTTCCCACTTTTCATAAGTTTGGTGGAGATATTTCGTTACATTGTCAATATATTTTTTTCGATTTAGCTAATAAATTTTTCCTACTTGGTCAATATCTTTACCATTTGGTTAACACTTTTCCTACTTGTTATAAGTTTGGATGAGTTATTTCTGTATTTGGTCGACATTTTCCCCTTGTTTTTATAAGTTTTGTTGATCTATTTCTGTATTTGACCTAACTTTCCCCCCATTTTTTGACAAATTTTCCTACTGTTTATGAGTTTAGACGAGATATTTCTCACTTTGTCTGATATTTTTCACATTTGGTTAACAAAGTTTCCTAGTTTTCATAAGTTTGAGCGAAGTATTTCGTTACTTGGTCAATATTTTTCCTCTTTGACTAACCCATTTTCCTACGTGGTCAATATCTTTCCCATTTGGTTAACAGTTTTTCTACTTTTTATACGTTTGGTTGAGATATTTATGTCTTTAGCCGACCTTTTCCCCATTTGGTTGACAACTTTTCCTAGTTCTTATACGTCTGGACGAGATATTTCTCTCTTTGGCTGATATTTTTTCACATTTGGCTAACAAAGTTTCCTATATGACCTAGGTGTTTTTTCCTTTTGGCTTACAAAGTTTCCTACTTTTAATAAATTTGGCTGAGCTATTTCTGTATTTGGCCTAACTTTTCCCATTTGGCTGACACTTTCCCTACTTTTTATAAGTTTGGACGAGCTATTTCTCTCTTTGGCTGATATTTTTCACATTTGGTTAACAAAGTTTCCTAGTTTTCATAAGTTTGAACGATGTATTTCGTTATTTGTTCAATATTTTTTTTTTCTCTTTGACTAACACATTTTCATACTTGGTCAATATCTTTCCCATTTGGTTAACAATTTTCCTACTTTTTATACTTTTGGTTGAGATATTTCTGTATTTGGCCGACATTTTCCCCCTTTGGTTGACAAATTGTCCTACATTTTATAAGCCTGGACGAGATATTTCTCTCTTTGGCTGATATTTTTTCACATTTGGCTAACAAATTTTCCTAATTGGCCAATATTTTCCCTATTTGGCTGTCGAAATTTTCCTAGTTTTCATAAGTTTGGTTGAAATTTCCGACATTTTTCACATTTGGCTAACAAATTCTCCTACTTGACCTAGGTTTTTCCCTTTTGGCTAACAAAGTTTACTATTTTTCATAAGTTTGGCTGATCTATTTATAAGTTTAGTTGAAATATTTCTTACTTTGACAGCTATATTTTTCACCTTTGGTTAACAACGTTTCCTACTTGTCATAAGTTTGGCCGAAATATTTATAAGTTTGACCACTATTTTTTCTTTTTTGGTTAACATATTTTCTTATTTGAATATTGAAGTGCCCTTTTGTCTGGATGTGATACACGGCAATGAGGTGCTCATTGAAAAACATATATTGGTCTTGGAAATGTGTTTCTGGGGAAAGTTGTAAAGTTCCATTATAGACACACAGAGAGGTAGTTAACGTGTACATGTCTAATGTGTTACGTGATAACGTCGCTGGTTTGGACAGCGGACACACACCATGCCATGTTACATGCATTGCCTAAGGTTGAGTCGGGGCAGTTTGTTGTGTTCGTGTGTAATATACATCTGATAACATGCGCTAGCCACTCATCGCTGTATGACCCGATAGCTGTTAGATAAAAGGCATGTCTTCCTCGACTGACGTCAGTGATCACATCTCTCTTATCCGACAGACTTAGTCAGCCAATGTGATGACTAGTTTGCACGTGCGTATACTACAAGCGAAACTGCCTTATGATGTATTGATATTGGGATGTTCTTTGGTGTTAATCGATGGACCACCCTAACGGATATAGAAAAGAGAGAAGGGAGACCATTTTAGCCTTCGGATGCCAATTGACGATGTAGTGGAATCACTACCATACACGGTGATCATAGTGAGTTAAGTCCCCTGGTTCAGCAACCGACAGTTTTTATGTAGTATCCCTTTTACCACGTGTCTCGTATGTACCATTACATATGTGACCGGATACGACGCAATCTTTGCCAGATTGAGTCATTAGCCATGTAGTCTGGTTGTCTTTATGCGTGTGACAGGAAGCATTGCCCTCTTTGACCACTCGTACAGTGAGTACGTGGTCTAGTTGTAGCCATTACACATGCGATCGGAAGCAGCGCCATATATGACCCCTCGTAGCCATTATCCTCGTGTTTCGGCTGTACCATTAGGTGCTATTGACAGAAGCAAAATTCAGTGCTCGGGACTCCCCTGCCTGGGACATTGCCAGTACTAAGGACACTACTTTCTGAACTTAGCAGTTGGCATAAGGTCACCATACAGTGGCTGTCATCCCACTGTGAAGTACCCGGAAACGCTAGCACTGATCGATTGGTTAAGGAAGGAGCAATAGAAGAACAGTTTGATGTGCTCGTTACTTACCACGAAAAGACAATTTTAGAGCAGACTTGTCTCATTGACTGTGTTTGGTCGTCACAGTTTTGTAGTGCTTCTGTTGTTGACTATAATAGGAAGGAGGCCGTAGATAATGCTGTGTCATGCTATGTGTAAATACCTTTAGTGGGTAGTTCATTTGGTTAAATTTATACTGTAATCCCTCTAGATATTCTTATTAAAACATGTCTAGACAGCAGTTTGCAAGTATGTGTACCGTTATACCGTAATCATACTTCCTTGTTTTTTTAGTGTTTACAATCCTACCCCAGAAACAGGTTTAGGCATGATAACGTGATCTCACAACTGTGGGGTCGGTATGAGTCACCGCTAGTTTTTCCGAAAATATATGTCTGGACACGTCCACCCCCGCCGACATAGACCTGTGATGAGTCACCCAGGCGGTCATCCTTAACTCAACCAACTACGAGTTCATGCCTCAGACTTTAATATGAGACAACCTCCGGCTCTTACCAAGGAACGGACGTATTTATCTAGCCACCCTGCCACTCGACCATCCCTTAACAATGATCAAAAGCACCTATCTAGCGTTTTCTCCACTCACCCACCCTTTAATACCTACCGAGAGTCTTTATCTAGCACCTCCTCAGGCTGTTAACAAGGACCGGACATATTTATCTAGCCACTCCACCACTCGCTCACCCCTTAATAACGATCAGAAGCACTTATCTAGCTAACCTTGCACTCACCCACCCCTTAACAATGAATGACACTATGCCATATCCAATACAACCAATAATATCAGCCATCTTTACCTTTTTAAGATTTTCATTTAAAGCTCTGAAACCATATGCTGATAGTGTTCAGAAGCACTTATCTACCTCATCGACCACTCACCCACCTCTTACTAACGAATTTCACTAAGCTATACCCGCTACAATCAATAATATCGGCCATTTTTACTTTTTTAAGGTTTTCATTTGTAACCCATCTGATGATAGTGAACAGCCACTATAGCCCTCTGCAGATCATATAACTGCCATATTTACATTTTTACTTATAAGTTTTTTCATATGATGCCTGTCATGGTTTGAGGTTCGATCCACCTAGTCCTATCTCACTCGCTTACACCCCACGGTCCACCCCTGTTCCCCCACCCGCATGTCCACTCAGCTTCTAGGCCACCCAGAGGAAATGCCCTGTAACCCTATTCCTTACACTTCACCAATGGAATGATCATAGTGTTTATGCCCGACCGAATACAAATAAAGAAAGAAGTCAAGACAAAAAAAGGCGGAAGAAACCGAGGAGGAAGAGCACTGTAACATAACACAGCATCAATCGTATGATGAACACCCCTCTGCTTGTGCGTCCCAATGACCCCAAGAGCTATGCCGACGGTAGCACAGCTACTGGTAGGGCCACCCATGTCGGACAGGTCAAGGGAGAGGGACCAGACGAAGAGACACACAAACCTGCTGCCTTGTAGGTAGACTGGGGACAGTCAAAGGCTAGGGAAAGCATCCCGAATAAATGCTTGTTGAAATCGGATGTACTGAGCCACAGGCTTGACAAAGCAGTGCAACGTAAAACCTGCTGCCTTGTTGGTAGACTGGGGACAGTCAAAGGCTAGGGAAAGCATCCCAAATAAATGCTTGTCGAAATCGGATGTACTGAGCGACAGGCTTGACAAAGCAGTGCAACGTAACTTAATTCATGATGTCACAAATCAAAATTAATCGTTATGGTGCTAATCCCGTGAAGTCCCATCAGGCGGCGATAGTGCCGGGCCCCCTGCCTCGAGGGGGTCCACCCATGACTACTGGTGGTCACCTTCCCCTGTGCTGTGGAGTCAAGGCACAGAGGAGTAGGTTAAGAGCTATTGACCAAATACCCCGGACACTCAACATACTACAGTGGAATGCCGAAGGAGTTTACAAGAAGAAAGACTCCCTAACACAGCGTCTTCATAAAGATAGAATAGATGTGGCATGCATTCAAGAGACACACCTCAACGCCAATCACAAATTCTCAGTCAGAGGATATCAGGCCACACGTTTCGACCGCGAAGGACACAAAGGAGGAGTTCTAATACTTACACGAAATACAATACCTTGCAGCGAAGTATCTGTGATCTCTGACAACCAAACGGAAATTATAGGTGTTGATATAATGATAAAGGACGTGAAAATAAGAATCTACAATCTGTATAGCCCAGCAGATAAGGACCTTACACTCTCAAACATGAAAATAACTGACACAAACTGCATTATTGTCGGAGACTTTAATAGCCGTTCAGAAAGATGGGGATACCCAGATACTGACAAAAGAGGAGATGAATTGGAGGACTGGGAAATAGACTCAAATCTCCATCTACTCAACAAAGCGGATGACACACCGAGCTTCTACTCCAGAAGATGGCTTACCACTTCTACTCCAGACTTAGCTTTCTGCACAGGAGACATCCTCCACAAAATCGATCGCCATGTGCTGGACCAATTAGCAGGTAGTGACCACAGACCAATCAAGCTTGTAATGAATATGGAGTATGTTCCACAGGAGCAAAAGCCCTTGCCCCGCTGGAATTACAAACGAGCAGATTGGGACAGATTTGCCATACTAACAGACAAATATTGTGAAAACATAAATACACGATATGGCAACATGAAGCAAATGGTGGAAAGTCTAAACAGAGCGAATAATACAGGCAGCCACTGAGTCTATTCCAAGAGGAGCGAGGAAAAATTACAAACCATACTGGACTGAAGAACTACAAAGTTTGGAGGACAAAGTTGAAGATGCCAGGAAGACAGCAGAGAGAGAACAAACAATTGAAGCAAACATCTCTCTCAAAGCCATCTCAGCAAAATATAAAAGAACAGTAAATCAAACAACAAGAGATTGTTGGAGGGAAAAAAACAGAAAACCTGAATTTTGACAGGGATGGAAACAAACTATGGAAACTAGTGAAAGCCATGAACAATGAAGGACCTAGAAACAAACAAATAACAATTAAAGCAAGGAAATGCCTTGCTTACAGGAAAAAGGCTGCAAATGCACTAATGGAACACTATGCAAATGCAAACCACATTGATATTACAACCGAACAGAAGAAAGCAATCAAAGACAAACAGATACATCATAGAAATACAGAGACAGCAGCAGAATATATGATGGCAAATCTAACAATGGAAGAAATGGAACAGGCAATGAATACCCTAAAAAAGAAGAAATCACCAGGAAAGGATGGAATCACAAATGAAATGCTAATAGGACTAGGCACCAAGGCAAAGAAGAAACTACTAGCAGTCCTAAATAACAGCTGGAAGAGAGGAATAGTCCCACAGGCATGGAAGGAAGCTATACTAATACCAGTCCCAAAGAAAGGAAAAGACCTGGAAGAGCCAAATGGCTATCGACCTATCAGTCTACTTAGCTGTGTAGGAAAATTAATGGAACGCATTATCAATGGCAGGCTAACATGGCATCTGGAAGAAAACAAACTCTTAACACCACACCAAGCAGGATTCAGAAAGTACAGATCCACTGAAGATCAAATAACCTATATAGCTCAGGAAATAGAGGATGCCTTCCAAGAGAAAAAGCACACACTAGCAGTCTGGATAGATTTAGAAAAAGCATTTGATAAAGTATGGAAGGAAGGACTGAAAGTAAAACTGCAAAACATGCATGTTTGTGGAAAAATGAATCAGCCACTACCTTGAGAACAGAACTGCCAGGACAAAAGTACAAGGACAAACCAGCAAAATGATGCTGTTGGAGCAAGGTGTCCCCCAAGGAGGAGTTCTTTCACCAACATTATTCCTAGCATATATAAATGACATCACAGGAAAATTTTCCAGCCAGAGTACACACATCATCCTTTGCAGATGACCTAGCCATATGGATATCTGAAGAATATATTAGTACAGCTAACAGCAGAATACAGCAAGCCCTATTAGCGCTAGAGGACTGGTCAAAATCATGGCTATTGAAGATAAGTGAGGAGAAAACAACATGCACAGTGTTCTCCCTCTCAAATAAAACTCAGCAACCTAAGCTGGTATTGAATGGAAAAATATTGCGCCATGAAGAAAATCCAAACTATCTAGGAGTCACCTTTGATCGTCGCCTGACATGGAAAACACAGGTTGAGAAAAATCGAACAAGAGCAAGGCAAGAATGGCAATCATGAAAAAGCTTGCTGGTACAACGTGGGGAGCAGATGAGAAAGTTCTCAAGAAGTTATAGACTGGACGGGTGAGGCCAGTACTGGAATACGGCATTGCAGCTTGGGCAACAGCAGCTAAGTCAAACTTTAACAAAATAAGTAGAGTCCAAAATCAAGGAATGCGAATCATAACTGGAAGCCTGAAGACAACGCCTATTAATGAACTAGAAAAGATCACTTGTTTACAACCAATGCAGGATAGAAGAGATAGCAGAGCCCAGCAACAAGCAGAAAAATTTAGAAGATTGACAGACCACCCTATGTATAACAGATTTAATGGTTTTGGAAAGGGAAGACTGAAGCGTAGCAACTTTGTAGAAACTGCAAAACGAAAGGATTAGGGCAGATCCTATACTTAACATATCAACAGTCAAGCCCATTACAATGCACACAAGTTCCCAGCTTGGAGACAGCAGCAACTGCCTGAGATGATAGAAAACATTCCTGGTATTGAGAAAAAGAACACTCAGCATGAAACCGAAAGAAGAGAAATAACCCTAAACTACATAAAAGAACATTACCCAAGCAGCAATTGGACCCATGCATATACAGATGGATCAGCCAAAAATTCAATAGAGAATGGAGGAGGAGGAATTCTCCTAAATTTAAAAAATGGAGTGAAAAAAACACATTCAGTGGCAACTGGAAAATTTTCAAGTAACTTCAAAGCGGAGGTAGAGGCTCTGAAAACTGCAGCAGAAATGCTCTTGATGGAGGAAAATAAAGAGAAGCAAATAGCTATCTTCACAGATGCAAAGTCAGCTGTCTCAATACTGAAGAGCAATAACAGCACAGAACTAGCTGACCTAAGAGCAGCACTCCATGGTCTATGCCAGAAATCCAAAAAAGTTGTAATACAGTGGATCCCATCACATTGCAGTATACCTGGAAAGAGGCTGACAGACTGGCAAAAGAGGGCGGACGACTACCACAGCCTGACATAGACATAACCTACAATGAGGCAAAGAGGTTGATAAAAAGCACCTATAGAACCAAATGGGAATCAGAGCATCCAGGCCACCAGAAGGATGATGCATATTACAAACTCGACCGAAGAGAACAAGTAGCAATCTTCAGACTCCGCACAGGACACAACAGGCTGAAATACCACTTGTTCAATAAACTAAAGATAGGAGATACCGATCAATGTAATTGTGGAACTGGTTAAATGACAGCTAAACATTTGCTGCAAGAGTGCCCAATATATGCAGAACAGAGAAAGATATTTTGGCACACACCTGCTTCATTTGAGGACAAGCTCTATGGAGATATCAACAAGCTCAAGTTGACCGCAGCTTACTTTAACTACATACAGGTTGACAGTTGACATTTAAAGGTGTATGAAGAAGTATTCAGACTGCCACACCTCATACCACAGGTATGTCGATTACAAAAGCCTCACAGAGGCATGAAATGGAATATTGCTTGGATAGCAAATCCATTACGTGGAAAGTCCGAATCAAAAGCTCACTGTGTGAGCTTCATAAAAGGTGGAAAAAGTGTCCTAGTGGCACGAAATGGAATATTGCTTGGATAGCAAATCCATTACGTGGAAAGTCCGAATCAAAAGCTCACTGTGTGGGCTTCATAAAAGGTGGAAAAAGTGTCCTAGTGGCACGAAATGGAATATTGCTCGGATAGCAAATCCATTGCGTGGAAAGTCCGAATCGAAAGCTCACTGTGTGGATGTCATCTGCATACTGCATTCTTCTGGTTTCCGGAAGAACAGCCTATGGTGAACGGAAGGCCCAATATACGGAAGTGAGGCTAAGCAGCCACGTGCAGGACGTGACGATTCCTTGGGTGAGCCCAGTACCAGAGCGCTGTGTGTTGGCTCTGCAATTATGGAAGCCTCCTTGGATGGCGGGGAATGCCCATGGTCTGCTCCTGCCTTCCCTTGAGGGCTGACCAGGATGTCTTTGGCTGTTCTATATGGGCCAGCTAGGATGGGAGATAACACCACAACAGTGAGAGTCAAACGTCCTAAGAAACCCCCGGGAAGGTTAACCCGGTCAACAAATGCCCACAGAAGTCGGATGTGTCGGCCTAACGGCGCAAGAACGCAGCTCTGCTGTAAACAGGCACAACGCAATCACATCCGAAAAAAAAAAACCTCTGGATGAACGAAGAAGAAGAAGTATGATGAACAAAAACGGAAGTAAAAGTGCAAAAAATTTGATTATTTATTCATGAGTTGCATCCCTTGAAAATGCGGTCCGCTTTTGTGACGTTTTCTATGCGGTTGTAGACTTTTTATATAGTAAAATATTGGCGGTTGCCAACCGCATTTGTGACTTAAATACCACTTGACATATTACTACGAGGTAGGGGTAATGGTAGAATAGAAATTGAAGATCTCACTAAAAACCAAAACACTTTAAACAAAAGTAGTTTTGGATGTTCTCGACACAAAAGTCCGCTGGGAGGAAATATTGGTTTCAAGACACAAGGCTCGTCTATCTATAAAATCACGCATTACCAAAATTCCTTGTCCTATTTTTACCTAAATAGATAAGATGATAATGTAACCACATCACCGCTCACCATTTAGCTCATGACATTATTTTTAATTATATTTTTCCCTATTTACAGGACATCACTGTCAAAACCAGCACTGCTGTTGTTGATGTCTTGGCAAGTTTACGTTCAGTAGTTTGCCATTGCTTTCTGAACGACCGGCTCCCATACCAACACGTTAAAACCCAGCGTTATACAGTCTGCTGCCAAATCGGTCCCAGCTGTGTTTCGAACGCAGGTAAGCGGAATTACGAACCGCGTCCGTAACGTCTTTGCCACGGAGCCCGGCTCATGACATTATACTTATCACATAATTGGTAAAATGTTATGTGCCTTCATTTTAACCACTTCACCATGTATATCATACCAATGTAAATCATAACAATGTACATATTGTGTTTGACTATTCTTCTTCTTCTTCTGCGTTCATCCGGAGTGGTATTTTTCCCGGATGTGATTGCGTTGTGCCTGTTTACAGCAAAGCTGCGTTCTTGCGCCGCTAGGCCGACACATCCGACTTCTGCGGGCATTTGTTGACCGGGTTAACCTTCCCGGGGATGTTCGACTATTGTAATTTGCCCTCTCATATTTCACCTCTAACCAGGTACATAGCCGGCTTCCTGGCCTAGATGTTAGCTACTTGTCTCCGTAATCTCGTATACTCTCGTAAGTAACGTGACGATGGTGAGAATCAGCAGTGGTTCGAATCGCGTCGGTAACTTACGGGGTATGTGAGCCGCCCGCTCAGAAAACAATGGCAAACTACTGAGCGTAATCTTGCCAAGACAGCTGAAAACAACCAGGTACAGCTTTTGTTCGTTGGCTTGAGCTCCAACGCGAAGTCCTGTATGTCGGATGAAGGCATCCTGTTGTCCAACATCAGTGTGATGTCATACAGGACCTGAGTTTTGCGTGAGTATCCGTTGTCCCATGTCTGGCTTATTGGTGTGCAGACTGGTGGTTCCTCGCCGTACAGGCAGACACTCTCCGACTTCGGAGGAATCGGCGATCCTACTGACTTTAGCCAGGACCCCGAAGGGACCTGTTGCCCAGGACGCTCGACGAGGACGCGTCAATAGGTCTTGGCCAGTATATAACCCGGCCCTGGTGCCTTGGAAACACCTCTGCGTCCCAAGGTACATCTTAATCACCTTATATGTTCGCAACATTTGTCTCAGGAATCACAACTAATTTGTTCATTTACATTCCAAGATTCACAGCCATACAGCAAAGTAGGATCTATATAGCTCTTCAGCACCGTATTTCTTACATTCAATAATACTTAATAGCGACTTATTGTATAAGATACTCTTCATTTTCTGAAATGCAGCTTTTGCTTGCCCTATTCTACTCTTAATCTCTGTTGTACATCTTCCATCTGATGTTATAACTGCCCCTAGGTATTTAGAATTATCCACTTGGTTAAGAAATTTCCCTTCTAATTCCATTTCACATTTTGGTGTCATCTATTTCGTTGATATTACCATTGTTATAGTTGTCTTGATATTCAAGGAGAGTTCTTTCTTTCCACTCTCTGTTACTACAATGTCCAACAATTGTCGTAGATTATTTTGCATTATTCGCCGCCAATACTGTGTCATCTGCATAGCATATATTGTTTATGTTCTAACCTCCGATTAGTATTCCTGGCTTCTGTTTGATCTCTCTCATTATTACTTGGCAATAGAGGGAGAAGAGATTCGGTGACAAAACACATATCTGTCGTACTCCTAGCTTTATTTGTTCATAATTGCCTTCTTTATTTCCCATTTTAATTGCTGTTACTTGGTTCCAGTAAATATTCTTTATTATTCTGAGATCTTTACCATCAATGTTGATATCCTCCAACAGTTTAATCAGTTCATCATGTTTTACTATATCAAATGCCTTGGTATAATTTATGAAATACAAAAATATGCCTTTCTGTGCCTGTATTGATCGTTCTATTAGTATTTGTAAAGCAGTAATTACCACGATTTCTGAGTCGACTGTATCAGTACTAGACAGATGGTTAGAGGAACAACTGTACTGCCTGGCTGACTGACCATGAGAGCTGTATGAAGTTTCCAAATAAGAAAGATCTACAGGCCGCTGAAGCAGTATTAGAAGTTGATTGACAAAGAAGTAAGATTCGTTTGCAGAATGCCAAGGCATTAGATATTTGGGAATACAGGACAAAACCTCCAGCTGATTGGTTTCCTCCTTTAGGTTCAGATGAATAATTTATGGATAATTTATTAGTGGTTGCTGCAAGAACTAGTAGATGCGGTTGTTGCACAGTGAACAACTTAGAATTAAATTGTAAAAAGACACAGATTATGGTCTTCACTAGGACGAACGAAATACCACAATGTAATATACAAGTAAATGAGAATATTCTTCAACAAGTGAATAGGTACAATTATCTCGGAACAGTCATAACATCTGATGGGAGATGCCTTGAAGAGATTAGAACAAGAATCGCCATGTCGAAAGTAGCCTTTAGCAAGTTGAAAAACATACTAACCAATAAATAAAAAGATGTCAACTGAAACAAGAAAAAGAGTGTTGAGGTGCTATATAGAGCAGTACTTTAGTATGGGTGTGAAACTTGGACAATAAGCAGTCAAGCTGAAGACCATCTCATGGCTGTGGAAATGTGGTTTCTGAGGAAAATGCAAAGAATTCAATGGACAGACAGAAAAACCAATGAGCAAGTCCTTCAAGAAACAAATGAAGATCATAAACTGATTAGAGTCATTAGACGTAGACAGTCAAAATGTTTTGGGCATGTTATAAGAAGAAATGACTTGGAGAACTTGGTGACAACTAGCAAGATTGAAGGGAAGAGACCAAGGGGAAGACCGAGAAGTAAATACTTGGATGGCTTGGCCACATGGCATGGCCAAGACAGGAACATGGAGCTGATCCACGACTCTGGTGATCGAGTGAGATGGCAGAACATGACCGCACACGCTTACCAGCATGGCACATGATGGATGGATGGAAACTTGGACAATGAGTAGTCAAGCTGAAAACATCTAATGGCTGTGGAAATGTGGTTTCTGAGGAGAATGCAAAGAATACTATGGACAGACAGAAAAACTAATGGCCAATTACTACGAGAAACTAATGAAAATCATAAATTGATTAGAAAAATTAAATGTGGACATTCAAACTTTTATTGATATGTTAGAATAAATACAGGGTGTTTGAAATCAACAACAGGAAAGATATTATTGGAGGAAGGTGATATAATGAAGGGGTGGAATGAGTATATAAGAGAATTAAATGATGGGGAAAGGGAAGAATTAACAGAAGAAAGTAACTTAGAAGGTCCACCTATTCTAAAAGAAGAAGTCGCTGACGCTATGAAATATATGAAGAAAGGAAAAACAGCTGGACCAGATGAAATCACAATAGAAGAATTAGAAGTATTTGGAGTAGATATATTAACCAAAATGTTAAATGATATTTACAGCAGTGGATATTTACCCAGTGATATGCTGAAATCTGTATTTATAGCTATATCAAAAAGACCAGGAGCAATTGAATGTGAAGATTTTCTTACAATTAACTTCATAAACCATATCACTAAGCTTCTGCTCAGAATCATAATGAGAAGAACCAGAAAGAAAATAAAATGGAAATTAGTGAAGAACAGTATGGATTTGTGGAGGGAAAGGGCACAAACAATGCAATATATACATTACGGACACTAATAGAAAGGTCAATAGAGAAACAGAAAGACATATATTTATGCTTCATAGATTATACTAAGGCATTTGATAAAGTAAAACATGATGAAGCTGATTAAAATGTTGGAAGATATCAACATTGATGGGAAAGATTTAAGAATAATAAAGAATATTTACTGGAACCAAGTAGCAGCAATTAAAATTGGAAATAAAGAGGGTAGTTACGAACACATAAAGCTAGGAGTACGACAGGGATGTGTCTTGTCACCAGATCTCTTCTCCCTATATAGCGAAGTAATAATGAGAGAGATCAAAGAGATGCCAGGAATACTAGTTGGAGGTTATAATATAAATAATATACGCTATGCAGATGACACAGTATTGGTGGCAGATAAATCAACAGACCTACAACAATTGTTGGACACTGTAGTAACAGAGAGTGCAAGGAAAGGACTCTCCTTGAATATCAAGAAAACAGTAACAATGGTGATATCAAAGAAAATGGTGACACCAAAATGTGACATAGAAATAGAAGGAAAAATTCTTAACCAAGTGGATAATTTTAGATACCTAGGGACATTTATAACATCAGATGGAAGATGTACAACAGAGATTAAGAGCAGAATAGAGCAGGCAAAGGCCGCATTTCAGAAAATGAAGCGTTTCTTGTGCAATAGGTCACTACTACTGAGTGTAAGAAAGAGAGTGCTGAAATACTATGTAGAACCAGTTTTGCTGTATGGCAGTGAATCTTGGAATGTAAATGAACAAATTAAGAAGAAATTAGAAGCAACAGAGATGTGGTTCCTGAGACGAATGTTGAGAATTCCTTGGACTGCCAGAGTAACTAACTGACGACTGCCTGAAACAGGCTAATGAAACTAGAACACTATATACAACAATAAGAAAGAGACAAACAACTTTCTTTGGTCATGTAATGAGAAGAGAGGCATTGGAGAATATCGTGACAACTGGAAAGATCGAGGGGAAGAGAGGCAGAGACAGACCAAGAGAAATTATGCTGGATGGATTGAGACGGTGGCACGGAGGAATATCAGCAGCAGAGTTGATCCAGAAAACCAAAGACCGAGATCTGTGGAGAGCCATGAACGCCTACGCCAGCTGGCAGGGCACTTGATGATGACATGAGAATAAATAAATTGGAGAACTTGGTGACAACTTGCAAGATCGAGAGGAAGGGAACAAGGGAAGACAGAGAAGTAAATACCTGGATGGCTTGACCACGTGGCATAGTCGAGACAGGGACACAGAGCTGATCCACGACTCTGGTGATCGAGTGAAATGGCGAATCATGACCGCCCCCTCTTACCGGCATGGTACATGATGGATGGATTTGTGTTTGAGGGAGCACACAAATAATTGTATTCAGAAATAAAACACAGTTTGTTCATGCGTTACTGTTACTATCTGGCTTTAGCAATTTCGGCACGCTTCCGAATAACGATCCCAAATTATTTAGTGTAAAAAGGATCCCTAACAAGGCCTCATTAAGAGATGTTGTCGATCACTTCCGGTTCAATTCACAGGCCCTGACTGATGCTTACAAAAGTATCTGAAATTCTTTCCTGTACTTCAATGAGTGCTAATACTAACTAATACCTGTTAATTTATTTCAAACACATCTTCATAATAATATGGTAAACTTCATTATAATATATATTATTATATTATAAATAGTTTATTTCTCAACTGTGGAGGGTCCGTCAATGGATCGACCAAACGGTATATTATAACGGTTATAAATGCTGTTAAATTAAATATCTTGGGAAAACTACAGATTTTTAATGACTTATGTGAAGCATCAGCTTTGTTCAGAATGAGAGACATTGTGATCGTTGGGTGTTGACAGACATGAAACATAACTGGGATACAACATGTGAACAAGAACACCGTGACCAGGGAATCAGCACCAAACCAAACAGATCAGTCGCCACATCCTAACCGAAACCCTGAAGCCACTGAGTGTTTATTAATACTAATAGACTTGTTCGACGTGCAATAATAATAATAATAATAATAATAATAATACCTTTAATTGTCCATTTGAAATAAACCTTCATTCAGAATTGTGACAAACACACGTGTTGGTTACGTTGCGAACGATGGTTTGAGTTCGACATTTATTTTTTTAAATCTCCCAATGAGGCCCTGTTAGGGATACTTTTTACACTAAATAATTTGAGACCATTATTCGGAAGTGTCAAAAAATTTTATTGTAGAGATTTACAAATCAAAATTTTTTTGATATGTCAAAACTACATTTAGGTCTTCTTGTAAAGGTGTATGTTCTCGTATACACCGACAGTAAAGAACACCAATATAAAATAAAAAATAAAATATATCTTGGAAAACGATACCAAATCAGATTTTAAACAAGCCGACTAAATTACAGTATGTTGTAATAAAAATGATTTAATGATCAGCTGCTAACAGTAACTATTTAATGCGAGGAGTGGGCCTGTTTATTATTTACAAGCTTATCAAATCGTGGCTCGATTGTAGACAGCGCAACCCACATAGGAGAACAAATTTCCATACTGTTTCTGTATTTTGTCTTAATGATGGTCATCGACGAAAAACCAGTTTCGCAGAGATACGTCGACGGAAATAGAAGGAGAACTTTCAAGGTGATTTTAATAAGTTAAGGATATTCTGTTTCGACATGTATCCAAAAAGAGGCTAGTGATGTCATGGTTTCGAAAACCATCTTCAGTCCTTCGTCTGACTTCAGATCCAGCAATTTATCTTGTAAAGTGACATTCAAATCAGCTGTTAATGCTATGAATGGATTTCGAATCCATCCAGTCCCTATTCGTGGATCATCTTCTCAAGCTACATTGATAATACAATAGAACAGAAGACAGCAGCAAATACACTGATGGAACATTATGCTGGTGCCAGCAAGGGCCGAATGTAAGACGGGCATGCGTGCCCAATTTGTTACCCTTTTAAAATAAAGTTCGTTCGTACATGGATATTACAACAGAAATACACTGATGAAACACTATGCTAGTGCCAGCTGCACTGATATTACAACAGAACAGAAGACAGCAGCAAATACACTGATGGAACACTATGCTAATGCCAGCTACATTGATATTACAACAGAACAGAAGACAGCAATCACAGTTGACCAGCCACGTCATAATAATACAGAGACAACAGCAGAATATATGAGTGACAAATTTGCAAATGATTGACATGGAACAGGCAATGGGTGTCCTTTATTTAAAAAAAAAAAAAAAACTCACAAAGAAAGGATGGAATAAAATATGAAATGCTAATAGAACTGGGCACTAACGCAAAACAGAAACTACTAGCAGTCCTAAATTACAGCCAGATGAGAGGAAATGGAGGAATTACAGGAATGGAAGGAAACTATACTAATACCAGCTACAAAGAAAGGAAAATACATTATTGAACTAAACTATTAATATATCAGTCTATTTAGTTGTGTAGGAAAATTAATCAAATGCAAATCAACAAAATGCATTGATAACATAATGGAAGAAATACACCTCTTAATACAATACCAGGCAGGTTTCAGAAACTACAGATCCAATGATGAACAAATACTGTATATAGGTAAGGAAATATAGGATGCCTTCCAATACAGATATCATTCACTAGTGGTCTGGATAGATTTAGGTAAACAACATTTGATAAGGTATAGAAAGAGGGACTGAATGTAAAACTTTCCAACAATGCAGTATTGGAGAGATACTAGAGCCCTACAACAAGCAAACACATTTAGAAGATTAACACACTACATCATGTATCAGAGGTTTAATGGTCATGGCAAGGAAAGTCTTAGTTCAGGTGATCAGAAACCTTGCAGCTGTTATCATAAGGCCTGTTGGGGTGCACCATCTGTAGACAGAACAGTTAAGATGGCATCACTGCCTTGAGGCAGTAGCATGTTCTATAAAACTACCTGGAGAGGGAAACCTAGTTAACAAATGTCAGGACAAATAGATGTGCTGGCAGAAAAGTGCAAACGTTGCAGCTCTGCTCTAAGTAGGCACAGAGCATTTTCTGTAACCCCCCCCCCCCCCCCCCCCCAAAAAAAATAACGGTGAATGAAAAACAGAAGGAAGAATATTGTCAAGTGTTGGTGCAGGTTACTCATGAGGTCTTTTTCTATTTTACGACCAAATAGTAAATTGACTGATAAAGTGAGTGAGTGAATGAGTGTGCGTGCGCACATGTGAGTAAAAAATCATCCAGTGCAGTGCCGCTGGCACAATTAATTATCCTTCACTAAACTGTGATATGCAACAGCATGCATTAGTTTGTGTGGTGACACCTTTCCATTCCATGACACAAGGATGTCAAGAATATTCTCTCACTGTGTTTCTGTCTTTTCCCCCCAGACATCTTTCCAGTTATTACATCATGTTCCTTTTATCTCTCTTTTCATGTGGCCGAAAAATTATGACTGCCTCTTTCTTGTGTTTGTGAACAGTTTTCTGTGTGCCATTTCTCTTTAAAAACATTAAGATTAATAATTGTAACTGCCCATGGAACATTCACCATTCTCATGTACAATCATACCATGAAGATATTAGTTACTGACCAGGATTCCTAGATCATTTGCAACAACTGGTTTTATGTAGCATGCTAGAATTATCTTATATAATAGCCTTCATTGACAAGGATTTATTACATCAGATGTTCTTCATTTTATACAATGCATGTTTATTATATAACTTGTATACGGTAGCATGATGATCATCTATTACTTGTATCACAATGTGTTCCTTGACGGGTAAGATTATTCCATTGTAACCTCCCATGTGTGTCACTAACAAGACCTGTTCAGAAGCATGATTTACAATGGATAATACTATGATGGTTTCCCCTTGACTGTATGGTTTGACTTTAATAGCCTTTGTCTAAAAAGACAGACCCTGCAAGGTAGCAAGTTGAAGCGGTTTTGAATAGCACCTATTACCTGTCGATGGCCACACCACAGTTTTGAGGTATTTTATAGAGATGACCCGCGAACTAACTTGCCCCCTCTCCATGACCACCACCTGTGTTGGTCCACTGCTGCTTATTCAAGATATATGCAGCTAACCTGTACATCTAGAGATGACTAAACCACCCCCATATATAACTGACAATCTTCTTAGCAATGTAGAAAACCAAGAATAAAAGATTTATAATCTCCTTGAGTTCCTAACAGGTTATCACTTGCAGTATCATTCAAATAAATGGAAAACAATCACACATAACAAAAGAAATATAATAAAACCATTTTTAAAGGGGTTTAAAATGCAACAGGATTTTATCCCATATGGTTCCGTCTCTTTCTGCAAGACCACCTGCCAAAAGAATTGCATAGACGAGGGGTGGGCAAACTACGGCCCGTGGGCCTCATGTGGCCCGCCAACTGATTTTATGCGGCCCGCGAGAGCATTTAGGAATAAAAATTTCTACTTCGTTTTTAAGTTATTTTGTTGAATTTTAAAGAATTTCATGTACCGTTGTGATTATTTTAACATTTTTGATAACATTTCTGTCTAATTATCTATTTTTATAAACAGTCCTTGACCTTCGTAATGTAATGCTTCTTCTTCTTCTTTCGATCGCCTTAAATATGTCTATAACTGCAATGTTGCCTCTTGTATGAATTTAACTATCCTTTTTAGTTCACTCAGCAGTCCATACATTTATCTTCCACTGTCGCCTTTCTAGGCCAGAAGGTTTGCCTAGACATGTTGTAATTTTGGCAGTCTTTGTGTATGTGCTCTTCTGTCTGCGACGATAATCCACATGTGCACATGGTTGATTCACCAATCTTGAATCTTGTATACATGTGGTTGCGTAATCTATTGTGTCCTGTTCTGAGGAATAATGACTTGTTCTGGGCTGTCCATTACGTGGTAGTCGTCTTGAGCAGATTTTGGTGGCTTTCTGACTGATTTGATCATTCTTTTCTTTTGGTGGTATGTAACGGGTACATCAGGCTGTTCTTCTTTTGCTCCTTCCTTAGCCAATCGATCAGTTCTGTCATTTCCGGGTACTCCACAGTGGGATGGTATCCACTGTATGGTAACTTTATGCTGGCTGCTAAGTTCAGAAAGTATTGTCCCTAGTACTGGCAATTTCCAAGGCATCATTTCGTTTTCGTTGAGGTGAGTTTCTTGCAAGCAACATACGCTTACCTTTACTTGGTCCAAGATGTTTTCTAGTTCTATTGTTTTGTTGCTGAATCCCTCTACATTCCAGTGCATTAGTTTTAGTAATTGTTTGGTATGGCCAGACGCTCTATTCTCAGGTATCCTGGTTGCACAGAACACCTGAGAAGGACCTCTAGTAGCTGTGGTTGGACCCTTTCGAGGCATATGGCCCGGCACAGCCCGGGGGTCCAAAGCATGGCGAGCACCATAACATTTAGCAGTAGTTGACATATTTCATTACGCGTGATTGGTGGCATCCTGATTTCTGTGGTGCGCCTTCTGGCTGGTTTCCACCGTATTCAGCACCTTTTCTTTGCTAGAGCAGACTGTGGTCTTACTCGAGTTTAGGTGTGTAGGCACGCACACACATTTCTGCGCATGCATGTACGTGCATACACATCTACAGCGTTCTGGATATTTCTCGGTGCCAGTGACTTGCCGTCGCCCCTTCTCCTGTAAGTTAAAACAGTTCCGCCACGCGAAGGCCAAGAGTTGGACTTTTGCTGCATAGGTGATGAATGCACGAGCCATTAGGGTATTTGTGCAAGGTTGGGCGCTCACCCCAACCAGGCCCCTGGCTACACATAGCAACATTTGGAACCATGTAATGCTAAAATGCGAATTTATCGATTTTTATATAGATAAATATTTATCGACATGTAAAAATTTAATAAGAAAGATTTTATGAAAAACATATATTTCTCCGGTGAATAAAATGATTTATTTTGCAAGAAAATATAAAATTTAAAAGTCTTTTGCTGTTATAAATTATTTCCAAATTTACAATGTTCAAATTAATTTATTTGTTGTAGTAGTCTTGATATACCTACAAGTACTTGGAATCAACGACTGGCAAGAGAAGGTCAACCAGAGAGACGAATGAAGATGGATTGTATCTGCAGCAAAGAACCTCAATGGTTCGGAACGCTGAAGAAGAAGTAGTCTTGATATATTTCTGAAATTTATTCGGAGTTTACTACTTGTTTTCTGAATATTTTATTTTCATACACAGCCGGAAGTAGGTTTTGTTTAATTTCCATTTTAAAGTTTTGTACAATTCTAACTGTTCGAATTTTATTAAAGCAATGAGTGTCAATAACAAACGTAAGATTGAAGATGAATGCCATGTTTTTAATTATGAATGGACAACTAAGTACTGTTTTAAAAAAGTTGGTAGCAAATCAATTTGCTTGTCGTGTCGTGAGTCAGTGGCTGTCTTTAAGGAATACAATTTAAATAGACATTATCAAATAAAACATTCCGATTTCGGATACAATTTAACAACCGAAGGGAGGGAAAGGAAATGTCTTGAGTAGGTGAAAAATTTGGAGAAACAGCAAACTGATTTCACTAAACAGTCTTTAATTCAAGATGCTGCAACTGAAGCTAGTCTTGTGCTTTCACACGGAATTGTAAAACAGAAGAATGTTTGCTAGATGCAGCAAACATTAAGTGTCCAGAACAAAACCACAGATTTGACAACTTTACTTTATCAAGGAGAACTGTGGTCAGACATGTTGACAAGATAAGTGACAATTTGATGCATAAGCATCAAGATGCAAGTAAAAAATCTTTGTGGTACTCTCTTGCATTTGATGAGAGTACCGATGTACATGATACTGCCCAATTATTGATATTTACACGTGGAATAAACGCTTTTTTTTCAAACTAACTGAAGAGTTACTGAGTGTTGAGTCACTCAAAGACACAACCACAGACTATGATTTATATATTCAATGCTTTTACTAACTGTATTGAAAGAACTGGGTTGGTTTGGAACACGATGGCAAGTGTTACAACTGGTGGAGCTCGTGCTTTGACTGGAAGAAATGTAGGTCTGGTAAAGTTGATAAGTGATAAGCTTATATATATATATATATATATATATATATATATATATATATATATATATATATATATATATATATATATATATATATATATATATAATTGTTGTTGTTTTTGCATATCCTTTGCAGGACATCGCTGCCATCATCAGCATCTTTCAGCTGATAGTTCGCCATTGCTTTCTGAGCGCCAGGCTCAATACTCTCATAATTCACTGGCGTGACTCGAACCACTTCCAATTCTCATGCGCTCACGTCAACCACATATATATGCGGCCCGCCAATGGCTTTACATTTGTCAATGCGGCCCTCCGCACAAAAAGTTTGCCCACCCCTGGCATAGACCATGAAAAAACACTGTTTCAGAGAAGACTCCCAGGAGTTTCTGAGACACTTTTTTTTGTAAAATGATGCTTTATTGGAAGCACAATTCCTGTCCTCACATGCAAATTTTCATGTTGTAGAAAACAGCAAGGAAAGTATAGTATGTGTTTTCATGTTGTATAACACAGCAAGGAAAGTATAGCATGTGTTTTCATGTTGTACAAAACAGCAAGGAAAGTATAGTATGTGTTGTCATGTTGTAGAACACAGCAAGGAAAGTATAGTATGTGTTGTCATGTTGTAGAACACAGCAAGGAAAGTATAGTATGTGTTGTCATGTTGTAGAACACAGCAAGGAAAGTATTGTATGTGTTTTAATGTTGTAGAACACAGCAAGGAAAGTATAGTAGTGTTGTCATGTTGTAGAACACAGCAAGGAAAGTATAGTATGTGTTGTCATGTTGTAGAACATAGCAAGGAAAGTATAGAATGTGTTGTCATGTTGTAGAACACAGCAAGGAAAGTATAGTATGTGTTGTCATGTTGTAGAACACAGCAAGAGAAGTATAGTATGTTTTCATTTTGTAGAACACAGCAAGGAAAGTATAGTATGTGTTTTCATGTTGTAGAACACAGCAAGGAAAGTATAGTATGTGTTTTCATGTTGTAGAACACAGCAAGGAAAGTATAGTATGTGTTTTCATGTTGTAGAACACAGCAAGGAAAGTATAGTATGTGTTTTCATGTTGTAGAACACAGCAAGGAAAGTATAGTATGTGTTTTCATGTTGTAGAACACAGCAAGGAAAGTATAGTATGTGTTTTCATGTTGTAGAACACAGCAAGGAAAGTATAGTATGTGTTTTCATGTTGTAGAACACAGCAAGGAAAGTATAGTATGTGTTTTCATGTTGTAGAACACAGCAAGGAAAGTATAGTATGTGTTTTCATGTTGTAGAACACAGCAAGGAAAGTATAGTATGTGTTGTCATGTTGTAGAACACAGCAAGGAAAGTATAGTATGTGTTTTCATGTTGTAGAACACAGCAAGGAAAGTATAGTATGTGTTTTCATGTTGTAGAACACAGCAAGGAAAGTATAGTATGTGTTGTCATGTTGTAGAACACAGCAAGGAAAGTATAGTATGTGTTTTCATGTTGTAGAACACAGCAAGGAAAGTATAGTATGTGTTTTCATGTTGTAGAACACAGCAAGGAAAGTATAGTATGTGTTTTCATGTTGTAGAACACAGCAAGGAAAGTATAGTATGTGTTTTCATGTTGTAGAACACAGCAAGGAAAGTATAGTATGTGTTGTTTCATGTTGTAGAACACAGCAAGGAAAGTATAGTATGTGTTTTCATGTTGTAGAACACAGCAAGGAAAGTATAGTATGTGTTTTCATGTTGTAGAACACAGCAAGGAAAGTATAGAATGTGTTGTCACGTTGTAGAACACAGCAAGGAAAGTATAGAATGTGTTGTCATGTTGTAGAACACAGCAAGGAAAGTATAGTATGTGTTGTCATGTTGTAGAACACAGCAAGGAAAGTATAGTATGTGTTGTCATGTTGTAGAACACAGCAAGGAAAGTATGGTAGTGTTGTCATGTTGTAGAACACAGCAAGAAAAGTATAGTAGTGTTTTCATGTTGCAGAACACAGCAAGGAAAGTATAGAATGTGTTTTCATGTTGCAGAACACAGCAAGGAAAGTATGTATGTGTTTTCATGTTGTAGAACGCAGCAAGGAAAGTATTGTATGTGTTTTCATGTTGTAGAACACAGCAAGGAAAGTATAGTATGTGTTTTCATGTTGTAGAACACAGCAAGGAAAGTATAGTAGTGTTGTCATGTTGTAGAACACAGCAAGGAAAGTATAGTAGTGTTGTCATGTTGTAGAACACAGCAAGGAAAGTATAGTATGTGTTGTCATGTTGTAGAACACAGCAAGGAAAGTATAGAATGTGTTGTCACGTTGTAGAACACAGCAAGAAAAGTATAGTAGTGTTGTCATGTTGTAGAACACAGCAAGGAAAGTATAGTATGTGTTGTCATGTTGTAGAACACAGCAAGGAAAGTATAGTATGTGGTTTCTTCTTCGTTCATCCGGAGTTTTTATCCGGACGTAATTGCGTTGTGCCTGTTTACAGCAGAGCTGCGCTCTTGCGCCGTTAGGCCGACACATCCGCGGGCATTTGTTGACCGGGTTAACCTTCCCGGGGGTTTCTTAGGACGTTTGACTCTCACTGTTGTGGTGTTATCCCCCATCGCAGCTGGCCCATATAGAACAGCCAACACATCCTGGTCAGCCCTCAAGGGAAGGCAGGGGCAGACCATGGGCATTCCCCGCCATCCAAGGAGGCTTCCATACTTGCAGAGCCGACACACAGCGCTCTGGTACTGGGCTCACCCAAGGAATCGTCACGTCCTGCACATGGCTGCTTAGCCTCACTTCCGTATATTGGGCCTTCCGTTCACCATAGGCTGTTCCTCCGGAAACCAGAAGAATGCAGTCTGCAGATGACATCCACACAGTGAGCTTTCGATTCAGACTTTCCACATAATGGATTTGCTATCCAAGCAATATTCCATTTCGTGCCACTAGGACACTTTTTCCACCTTTTATGAAGCCCACACAGTGAGCTTTCGATTCGGACTTTTCACGTAATGGATTTGCTATCCAAGCAATATTCCATTTCGTGTCACTAGGACACTTTTTCCACCTTTTATGAAGCCCACACAGTGAGCTTTTGATTCGGACTTTCCACGTAATGGATTTACTATCCAGGCAATATTCCATTTCATGCCTCTGGGACGCTTTTGTAATCGACATACCTGTGGTATGAAGTGTGGCAGTCTAAAGACACCTTCGTGCACCTTTAAATGTCAACCTGAATGTAGTTAAAGTAAGCTGTAGTCAACTTGAGCTTGTTGATATCCCCATAGAGCATGTCCTCAAATGAAGCAGGCGTGGGCCAAAATATCCTTCTCTGTTCTGCATATATTGGGCACTCCTGCAGCAAATGTTTTGCTGTCATTTTACCAGTTCTACAATTACATTCATCGGTATCTCCTATCTTTAGTTTATTGAACAAGTGGTGTTTCAGCCTGTTATGTCCTGTGCGGAGTCTGAAGATTTCTACTTGTTCTCTTCGGTCGAGTTTGTAATATGCATCATCCTTCTGGTGGCCTGGATGCTCTGATTCCCATTTGGTTCTATAAGTGCTTTTTATAAACCTTTTTGCCTCATTATAGGTTATGTCTATGTCAGGCTGTGGTAGTCGTCCGCCCTCTTTTGCTAGTCTGTCAGCCTCTTCATTTCCAGGTATACTGCAATGTGATGGGATCCACTGTATTACAACTTTTTTGGATTTCTGGCATAGACCATGGAGTGCTGCTCTTAGGTTAGTTAGTTCTGTGCTTATATAGCTCTTCAGTATTGAGACAGCTGACTTTGCATCTGTGAAGATAGCTATTTGCTTCTCTTTATTTTCCTCCATCAAGAGCATTTCTGCTGCAGTTTTCAAAGCCTCTACCTCCGCTTTGAAGTTACTTGAAAATTTTCCAGTTGCCACTGAATGTGTTTTTTTCACTCCATTTTTTAAATTTAGGAGAATTCCTCCTCCTCCATTCTCTATTGAATTTTTGGCTGATCCATCTGTATATGCATGGGTCCAATTGCTGCTTGGGTAATGTTCTTTTATGTAGTTTAGGGTTATTTCACTTCTTTCAGTTTCATGCTGAGTGTTCTTTTTCTCAATACCAGGAATGTTTTCTATCATCTCAGGCAGTTGCTGCTGTCTCCAAGCTGGGAAGTTGTGTGCATTGTAAATGGGTTTGACTGTTGATATGTTAAGTATAGGATCTGCCCTAATCTTTCGTTTTGCAGTTTCTACAAAGTTGCTACGCTTCAGTCTTCCCTTTCCAAAACCATTAATCCTTTTATACATAGGGTGGTCTGTCAATCTTCTAAATTGTTCTGCTTGTTGCTGGGCTCTGCTATCTCTTCTATCCTGCATTGGTTGTAAACAAGTGATCTTTTCTAGTTCATTAATAGGCGTTGTCTTCAGGCTTCCAGTTATGATTCGCATTCCTTGATTTTGGACTCTATTTATTTTGTTAAAGTTTGACTTAGCTGCTGTTGCCCAAGCTGCAATGCCATATTCCAGTACTGGCCTCACCCGTCCAGTATATAACTTCTTGAGAACTTTCTCATCTGCTCCCCACGTTGTACCAGCAAGCTTTTTCATGATTGCCATTCTCTACCTTGCTCTTGTTCGATTTTTCTCAACCTGTGTCTTCCATGTCAGGCGACGATCAAAGGTGACTCTTAGATAGTTTGGATTTTCTTCATGGCGCAATATTTTTCCATTCAATACCAGCTTAGGTTGCTGAGTTTTATTTGAGAGGGAGAACACTGTGCATGTTGTTTTCTCCTCACTTATCTTCACTAGCCATGATTTTGACCAGTCCTCTAGCGCTAATAAGGCTTGCTGTATTCTGCTGTTAGCTGTACTAATATATTCTTCAGATGTCCATATGGCTAGGTCATCTGCAAAGGAGGATGTGTGTACTCTGGCTGGAAAATTTTCTGTGATGTCATTTATATATGCTAGGAATAATGTTGGTGAAAGAACTCCTCCTTGGGGGACACCTTGCTCCAACAGCATCATTTTGCTTGTTTGTCCTTGTACTTTTGTCCTGGCAGTTCTGTTCTCAAGGTAGTGGCTGATCCATTTATACATTTTTCCACAAACATGCATGTTTTGCAGTTTTAATTTCAGTCCTTCCTTCCATACTTTATCAAATGCTTTTTCTAAATCTATCCAGACTGCTAGTGTGTGCTTTTTCTCTTGGAAGGCATCCTCTATTTCCTGAGCTATATAGGTTATTTGATCTTCAGTGGATCTGTACTTTCTGAATCCTGCTTGGTGTGGTGTTAAGAGTTTGTTTTCTTCCAGATGCCATGTTAGCCTGCCATTGATAATGCATTCCATTAATTTTCCTACACAGCTAAGTAGACTGATAGGTCGATAGCCATTTGGTTCTTCCAGGTCTTTTCCTTTCTTTGGGACTGGTATTAGTATAGCTTCCTTCCATGCCTGTGGGACTATTCCTCTCTTCCAGCTGTTATTTAGGACTGCTAGTAGTTTCTTCTTTGCCTTGGTGCCTAGTCTTATTAGCATTTCATTTGTGATTCCATCCTTTTCTGGTGATTTCTTCTTTTTTAGGGTATTCATTGCCTGTTCCATTGTTAGATTTGCCATCATATATTCTGCTGCTGTCTCTGTATTAGTATTATGTATCTGTTTGTCTTTGATTGCTTTCTTCTGTTTGGTTGTAATATCAATGTGGTTTGCATTTGCATAGTGTTCCATTAGTGCATTTGCAGCCTTTTTTCCTGTAAGCAAGGCATTTCCTTATTTAATTGTTATTTGTTTGTTTCTAGGTCCTTCATTGTTCATGGCTTTCACTAGTTTCCATAGTTTGTTTCCATCCCTGTCAAAATTCAGGTTTTCTGTTTTTTCCCTCCAACAATCTCTTGTTGTTTGATTTACTGTTCTTTTATATTTTGCTGAGATGGCTTTGAGAGAGATGTTCGCTTCAATTGTTTGTTCTCTCTCTGCTGTCTTCCTGGCATCTTCAACTTTGTCCTCCAAACTTTGTAATTCTTCAGTCCAGTATGGTTTGTAATTTGTCCTCGCTCCTCTTGAAATGGACTCAGTGGCTGCCTGTATTATCGCTCTGTTTAGACTTTCCACCATTTGCTTTATGTTGCCATATCGTGTATTTATGTTTTCACAATATTTGTCTGTTAGTATGGCAAATCTGTCCCAATCTGCTCGTTTGTAATTCCAGCGGGGCAAGGGCTTTTGCTCCTGTGGAACATACTCCATATTCATTACAAGCTTGATTGGTCTGTGGTCACTACCTGCTAATTGGTCCAGCACATGGCGATCGATTTTGTGGAGGATGTCTCCTGTGCAGAAAGCTAAGTCTGGAGTAGAAGTGGTAAGCCATCTTCTGGAGTAGAAGCTCGGTGTGTCATCCGCTTTGTTGAGTAGGTGGAGATTTGAGTCTATTTCCCAGTCCTCCAATTCATCTCCTCTTTTGTCAGTATCCCCATCTTTCTGAACGGCTATTAAAGTCTCCGACAATAATGCAGTTTGTGTCAGTTACTTTCATGTTTGAGAGTGTAAGGTCCTTATCTGCTGGGCTATACAGATTGTAGATTCTTATTTTCACGTCCTTTATCATTATATCAACACCTATAATTTCCGTTTGGTTGTCAGAGATCACAGATACTTCGCTGCAAGGTATTGTATTTCGTGTAAGTATTAGAACTCCTCCTTTGTGTCCTTCGCGGTCGAAACGTGTGGCCTGATATCCTCTGACTGAGAATTTGTGATTGGCGTTGAGGTGTGTCTCTTGAATGCATGCCACATCTATTCTATCTTTATGAAGACGCTGTGTTAGGGAGTCTTTCTTCTTGTAAACTCCTTCGGCATTCCACTGTAGTATGTTGAGTGTCCGGGGTATTTGGTCAATAGCTCTTAACCTACTCCTCTGTGCCTTGACTCCACAGCACAGGGGAAGGTGACCACCAGTAGTCATGGGTGGACCCCCTCGAGGCAGAGGGCCCGGCACTATCGCCGCCTGATGGGACTTTACGGGATTAGCACCATAACGATTAATTTTGATTTGTGACATCATGAATAAAGTTACGTTGCACTGCTTTGTCAAGCCTGTGGCTCAGTACATCCGATTTCGACAAGCATTTATTTGGGATGCTTTCCCTAGCCTTTGACTGTCCCCAGTCTACCTACAAGGCAGCAGGTTTTACGTTGCACTGCTTTGTCAAGCCTGTGGCTCAGTACATCCGATTTCGACAAGCATGTATTCAGGGTGCTTTCCCTAGCCTTTGACTGTCCCCAGTCTACCTACAAGGCAGCAGGTTTGTGTGTCTCTTCGTCTGGTCCCTCTCCCTTGACCTGTCCGACATGGGTGGCCCTACCAGTAGCTGTGCTACCGTCGGCATAGCTCTTGGGGTCATTGGAACGCGCAAGCCCCTCTACCTCGTCACGGTGGACACACAGCAGAGGGGATATGTGTTTTCATGTTGTAGAACACAGCAAGGAAAGTATAGTATGTGTTTTCATGTTGTAGAACACAGCAAGGAAAGTATAGTATGTGTTTTCATGTTGTAAAACACGGCAAGGAAAGTATAGTAGTGTTGTCATGTTGTAGAACACAGCAAGGAAAGTATAGTAGTGTTGTCATGTTGTAGAACACAGCAAGGAAAGTATAGTATGTGTTGTCATGTTGTAGAACACAGCAAGGAAAGTATAGTAGTGTTGTCATGTTGTAGAACACAGCAAGGAAAGTATAGTATGTGTTGTCATGTTGTAGAACACAGCAAGGAAAGTATAGTATGTGTTTTCATGTTGTAGAACACAGCAAGGAAAGTATAGTATGTGTTGTCATGTTGTAGAACACAGCAAGGAAAGTATAGTATGTGTTTTCATGTTGTAGAACACAGCAAGGAAAGTATAGTATGTGTTTTCATGTTGTAGAACACAGCAAGGAAAGTATAGTATGTGTTGTCATGTTGTAGAACACAGCAAGGAAAGTATAGTATGTGTTTTCATGTTGTAGAACACAGCAAGGAAAGTATTGTATGTGTTGTCATGTTGTAGAACACAGCAAGGAAAGTATAGAATGTGTTTTCATGTGGAGCTGGCATGTCACATGTCCAGCACTAGTAAATATTGTCCTGAAGCAGTTTACTGCTAGGGGTCTGTGATGTGATAGAGCCATCACAATTTATAGACCTGAATGCACAGAGAAATAGGCATCCAATATTTTTCTCACTTTACCAGGTCATGAGCCCTGGCATCGAACCCATGTCCTATAAGACTCATGACATTATTAGCTTAGTTCAATATCAACTTTGCAAATGTGCTGGCTAACACTAATCTATAAAACAGAGTGTATGTGGTTTTGTGGGTAGTTTTGTATTGGATGCGTTCGATAACGGTACATCCGATTGAGATGAAATTTTCTACACGTCTTCCTTTCATTCCTGTGCAACCGACTATAATAGTTTCATAGTGTAAAATCTTCTACTTATTTAATAACATTTACTTTTTCATTATATAATTTCTATATAGCAGGGGAACTTCACTCTAGAAAAGTTATTTCAAAGGGCATAACTTTTAATAACATTTCTATATACTTTATAGTCATATTGTTGGACTTACTTGCACTATTGTTAAACTCTTTGTCTATAGTTATTTTCAGGCATATGAGTTATAATAAATAATGATATAATCTTTAAGGCATTTTCAAAGTTTGCATAAAAATAATGCATAATGCATAACATTGTAACCCATCTTTTTCTGCTTACAGAACTTATCAACTGTCATGTCGGTGATTAAAAACAGTTTTCATTAAAAATAATGAATGGTGTGTGGAAGGACATTCTTTTAAGTTACTGTGCGCCAGGAGCTGGGCGAAACCACGCCGGGTCAGATAGATAGACAGATAGTCGGGAACGGAAGCTTATTTGACTACTTATATGAATGAATTAAATGACATGCTCCCCACCAGGGACTGGGTGAAGCCGGGCCGGGTCAGACAGACAGTCAGGAACGGGAGAGCTTATATGACTACGTATATGAATTAAATGAGATGCTCCCCACCAGGGACTGGGTGAAGCCGGGACAGACAGACAGACAAACAGATAGTCGGGAACGGGAGAGGTTATATGACTACGTATATGAATTAAATAAGATGCTCCCCACCAGGGACTGGGTGAAGCCGGGCCGGGTCAGACAGACAGACAGATAGACAGACAGTCGGGAACGGGAGAGCTTATATGACTACTTATATGAATTAAATGAGATGCTCCCCACCAGGGACTGGGTGAAGCCGGGTCAGCCAGATAGACAGACAGACAAACAAGCAGACAGACAGACTGATAGATAGATAGATCCCCTCCAGGGCCTGGGCGAAGCCGGGCCGGGTCAGCTAGTAAATAATAAACCACAAGCATCACATTTGTAAGATTTCTCTCATGAATCTTATCTCAAATAATATAAGTCTCTCTGAGATAAATATGCACCACAATTGTCCCATTTGAAAGGTTTCTCTTCTGTATGTGATCCCTAGTGGTGCTCAAATGGTAAGATTCAGTAACATTTAGTTAATGATACCAACAACCATTACATGTGTGTGTCTGCACTCCTGTATGTATTCTCTTGTGGTGATTGTGATTGCCAGCTGCAGTAAAGGAATTAAAACAATCATTACATCTGAAAGACTTTTCTCCTTTACGTCCTCTCTCATGCAAGGTCAAATTGTTTGTGAGAGTAATATATGGAAAATGAACATATTTGTATTCTGTCTCTCCTGTTTGCATTTTCTCTTGGTACATATCTGCCTAGCTTGACCAGCAACAACAATAAAAATGATGCCACAGACATCACACTTGGAAGATATGTTTTCTCAAGTGATAATTAGGATGTTATGTTAGAGTAAAAGAAGCACAAGTCATCACACATTAACAGATTCTTTCTTGTATGTCTTCTCTTGAGACACAATACCAACTTGATTTAAGGATACATTAGAATTATCACAGTTATGAGTTTTCTCTCTTGAAGTTTTCTTTTCTATAAATTCAGATATGTCAAATGAGAAAGAGATGCACTACAAACACAGACATGTAAGATTTCTCCCCCTGTATGCATTCCCTTGTGGTAAATCAGCTACCAAATATTTCAACAAAATATATACCACTTTTAATGTTTTTTTTTTTTTTGTAACTGATAATTCAGATGATGTGTTCAAGAAAAAGATGCTCCAAAATCACCACATAAAAATTGTTTCTCTTCTGCATGAGTTTTCTTGTGGCACTTCAATGTGTTCTCTTATGGCACTTCAGACTGCCAATCTTAATAAAAGATGCACTACAAATTCACACTAGTATGGTGTCTCTCCTGAATGTGTTCTCATGTGGCACTTCAGACTGTCAGCTTGACTAAAAGATGCATCACATTTATCACACTTGTAAGGCTTCTCTCCTGTATGTGTTCACTTATGGCACTTCAGACTGTTAGCGTGACTAACAGATGCATCACAATCATCACACTTGTAAGGTTTTTCTCCTGTATGTGTTCTCTTATGGATACTCAGATTGCCAGCTTCACTAAAACATGCGCCACAATCATCACACTTGTAAGGTTTCACTCCTGTATGTGTTCTCTTATGATGACTCAGATGGCCAGCTTGACTAAAAGATACACCACAATCACACTTGCAAGGTTTCTCTCCTGTATGTGCTCTCTTATGATGCTTAAGACTGTTCGCTTGACTAAAAGATGCATCACAATGATCACATTTGTAAGGCTTCTCTCCTGTATGTATTCTCTTGTGGCGCTTCAGATTGTTACCATGACTAAAAGATGCACCACAATGATCACATTTGTAAGGCTTCTCTCCTGTATGTGTTCTCATGTGGCCCCTCAGATTTTTAGTTGTAGCAGATGATGCACCACAATCCTCACACTTATAAGGTCTCTCTCCTGTATGTGTTCTCTTATGACAACTCAGATGGCCAGCTTGACTAAAAGATACACCACAATCACACTTGTAAGGTTTCTCTCCTGTATGTATTCTCTTGTGGCACTTCAGATTGTTAGCATGACTAAAAGATGCACCACAATGATCACATTTGTAAGGCTTCTCTCCTGTATGTATTCTCTTGTGGAGCTTCAGATTGTTAGCTTGACTAAAAGATGCACCACAATGATCATATTTGTAAAGCTTCCCTCCTGTATGTGTTCTCTTATGGATACTCAGATTGTTAGCATGACTAAAAGATGCACCACAATAATCACACTTGTAAGGTCTCTCTCCTGTATGTGTTCTCTTGTGGCGCTTCAGATTGTTAGCTTGACTAAAAGATGCACCACAATGATCACATTTGTAAGGGTCTCTCTCCTGTATGTGTTCTCTATGTGGCCCTCAGATTTTCAGTTGTAGTAGACTAAGATGCACCACAATCATCACACTTGTAGGGTCTCTCTCCTGTATGTGTTCTCTTGTGGCGCTTCAGATGGTTAGCACGACTAAAAGATGCACCACAATAATCACACTTGTAGGGTCTCTCTCCTGTATGTGTTCCTCTTGTGGCGCTTCAGATGGTTAGCACGACTAAAAGATGCACCACAATGATCACATTTGTAAGGCTTCTCTCCTGTGTGTGTCCTCTTATGGACCTTCAGACTGTTCGAGTGACTAAAAGATGCACCACAATCATTGCACTTGTAAGGTCTCTCTCCTGAATGTGTTCTCTTGTGGCGCTTCAGTTGGACAGCTGTAGCAAAAGATGTACCACAGTCATCACACTTGTAATGGTTTCTCTCCTGTATGTGTTCTCTTATGGACCATCAGACTTATAGCTTCACTAAAAGATGCACCACAAGTCATCACACTTGTAATGGTTTCTCTCCTGTATGTTATCTCATGTGGTACCTTCAGACTTTAGCTACTATAGCTAAAAGATGCACCACAATCATCGCACTTGTAAGGTTTCTCTCCTGTATGTATCCACTTGTGGGTCTTCAGATCTCTAAAGCGAGTGAAAGATGCACCACAGTCATCACATTTGTGAGGTTTCAGTGTTATATTTGTTCTCTTGTGTCTATTTACATTGACACCTGAATCACAAACATTAGAAATGTATGGTGTAGAAGACACATTCACTGACAGACAACAAGTGTTGTGGTTTAGTTTTTCCTTATAACTATTCTCAATCAATCTTAATTCTGTTTTACTGCCTCCTGCCATTCCTTGAATCATGTCACACCCTGTCATGTCTACCACGTGACTGACTCTATGATGTTTATCCTCGCAAGGTACATCTGATAGTTCCTGTTTCACAGGTTCCATGTTGCCATACATTTCCATATTTGAATGCTCTTGTATGGAGATGGAAGGATAACTCTCTGAAGATGGATGTATTTCTGAAACACACCATAGTAAATATTTAGTTAATAGCAAGATATACTTGCAACAGACTACAATTAGATGTGATAGTACATTAAAATAGATGGAATTGTTGTTACTGAGGAACTATAGCATGTGACTGTGTTAACAGATAAATGTAGATGAAATGAAACAGATAAACAGCTGATGCAAGGTGAATCTAACAAAACAAACTGTTACCAAATATTGGTGTAAAATAACACAAACTGGTAGTCTATTTTAAAATTATTGCTTAAAAGTTTGCTATTTTAGTTGTAAGCAATTTATGCTCCGTGGCGAACGTAAACTTGCCTAGGAATCATGAACAGCCAAATCATGATGGGGTTGACTGCTATGCCCTGTAAAGGATATGCAACTAACTTATTTTAAGCAATTTATGAAAATAAACAAAATTTGCATAGTATTAAAGGGAACATGGCCTTCTTGTCTGAAAAAAATATTTGTGGTGCAAAGCGACAAATATTTGTGGTACAACTTAATGTGACATGAACATGGAACTCTTGTTAACAGTCCCATTGGTCTGTGGGTTAATCGAGCCTATTAAAAGTAGTACCAGAGATGTATTTCAATGCTCTATATAAATGGAAGACTGCAGGGAAGGAAACTGATAGATAGGGTCAAATCTGTTATGTGAGTTTATGCTTTTCTTCCACTGAGAGATGCAGTCCCTGCATACGGCAGTTCTGACTGCTTGGTTAGCAGGTGGATAAATGAACATCTCATTCTGCTGCCAGCATTAGATGTGTCAGCTCTCATTCTCAGTATTTTAAAGTCGGAGGATAAACATGGAAGATATTCCTGAAAATTATTGATAACAACTGAACCCAGATATTATTTCACATGGCACAAGATTATCTAGTGGTGTGTATATTCTCCAGGAGTGACCTCCAACCTGTGAAGAATATAATCTTTGTTGGTGATTACGTATGTTTGGTGAAGATTCTCAATGCTTGGAGAAATGTTACAGACTCCTGTACAACACTGTACTTTAAGTGCCCAGCATCAACATTCAGATCATCTGAGATCTGGAAAGGTCTTGAAACTATCAGAATGAGGCTGGTATACAAACTTTTCTCCTGATCCCAAACCAAAGTTCCATGACTATGGGGACTGTGTTACAGAGTTCTCTTTGACCTAAGCTCAGAATTGAAGTGGATGTGCAAGACTGGTACTGGGGCTTTACATCTGCAGAGAAGCATGTTAATAATTGAAGAGTTGGCCGGACAGTCAAAGATCTACGTAACACTAAATAAGAGTTAAAGAGCTAAGAAGATAATAGATAGAGCTAAGAGAGATAGCGATATAGGAAACCAGACAGAAGAGACACAAACCCTATAAATAGTTCTATAACGGGACACACTCGTGTCAACAAAGAGGTCACTGAGTGTGCGTGAGCTGGGGTTACCTCACGAGATGCAAGCCTGTAATACTGGTTACTATAACCAAGTGACCAGCGTGCTGGGACTCCAAGCACGCAAACTAGCGTACGCATGGAGAACCGATCGCTCGTGGCTGAACACGCCATCAGGAGCTTGGGTGAGACAGAAACTTGGACGGCGTAGGGAACAGACTGTATATCCGCTGTGGATACTTTGATGTTAAGGACAGTATCAATAGTTAGGACTTAAGTTTAGCTTCAGTAGTTAGTATCATTAATATCATCTTCTTAATACATCTTTGTAATATACTATGATGTTTAATACCGATGTGGTATTCCGCTCGTGGAGCTTATTTACGATCAGCTCCTAATAAAATGTATCCTTTTGCAAACTATACGAGTTGTCACTTTCATGTGGTGCAAAAGTAGGGAATCCTTGTATGCCTGTTGCAAGTGAGTTGCTGACAGGCAGGATACCATTTGGTGTCAGAAGTTCCTTGAACTACCGCTCATTACCAATTATTTGCCATTTAGGATCCCATTTGGTGTCAGAAGTTCCTTGAACCACCGCTCATTACCAGTTATTTGCTATTTAAGATACCATTTGGTGTCAGAAGTTCCTTGAACCACCGTTCATTACCAGTTAAAATACCAGTTGGTGTAAAAAGCACCTTAAACCATCGTACCATTTGGTGTCAGTAATACCTGAACCAACGATAATTATCAATAGATTACCAGTTGATTATTATTTGATTGCCATTTGTGGGGCTTGAACCACATTCAAGCATGTTAATTTACGATTTGTTGAAATTCTACAAACCATTATTTGTGATATGTGTATGAATTGATTTTTTGACGAAAATGTGTGCAAATATATATCTAATTGCAAATTTAACCACCATTTGTGAATCATTTTGTGTGATACAGCCATAATGTCATCACATTCACGTATGTACTCGTGCAAAAATAAATTCTTTTTGCACAAGAATAATAAATTAGAGGTTAAACTAAAGTCATATAGCGCAGCTCAGTCAGTGAAGATAGAAAGTGAAGACAAGACGACATTGACATTCATTTGACGAATCATCCTACAATTCATGACGATCATCTATACTATCATAACATTCATTCATTAACATCATTCATCATTATTTATACCACATTTACAAGTTACCAACCGCATAAAATTGATAACAAACATGTATTTATATCACATGCATGTGTCTAATATATTGATGCTCTACTAAACAGAGACATCAGTTGTACGGTCAAGTCAATCATTTGTGTCTACGAAAGACGAGGGTGGAACATCCCAAGTGCCGTATTTTTTCCAGAAGATTAGATGAGTATATTTTTCAATAATTTTGATAACCACCACGTTAACCATGCATCTTCCTTTTTCAGTGAGAATGTAAATGTCTAACACATAACGGTAAAACTATTTTGTGAAATTATATTGATATCAGTCGTGAAATAACATAAAGCCATAAAATGTCATTACTAAATGACTGCATCCAGGCTGGCAAAGAACTAGGCCATACTGGAGAAAAATTAGAGAAATGGGTAGAACAGAGATACAAAGAAGAAACTGCTCGACAGAGAGAAGAAACAGAGAGAAAAACTGCTCTAGAAAGGGATGAAAGAGCAATAGAAAGACAGCATCAGAAAGAGATGAAGGAGATAGAGGAAGCCACCAAACTAAAACAGTTAGAAGAAGCCACCAAACAAAAACAATTAGAGTTAGATCATACCACAAAGCAAAAGCAAATGGAGATTGACTCAAACATCCAGATAGCCGCTACGAAACAGAAGAGCCAAGAAGAGCAAAATAAATTCTCTAAATATAAGGGGCTCATCAAGCCTTTCAGCCAAGGCGATTCAATTTCAGCTTGGACTGAGAATATAGAATTCCAACTTAAAAGTCAGAAAATACCATTGGAAGACTGGGCAATGATCTACATGAGAAATCTCAGTGGGGAGCCATTAAATGTTCTCTTTGACCTAAGCTCAGAATTGAAGTGGATGTGCAAGACTGGTACTGGGGCTTTACATCTGCAGAGAAGCATGTCAATAATTGAAGAGTTGGCCGGACTGACTGGGAATTGACATGACCCCAATCATTGTGGTTCAAGATTGAGGGACTGATAGAGTGTGGTTTAAAAAGACTGCATGGATAATGGGGAAAGTTGCAAAGCATGCATAACTCAGAATTAAAGTGAAACAGTGAGTTTAGCCAGCCTAAGTCAGGTCACTAATCTGAACACATTGTATTGATCTATTAGCTGTCCATTACCTTAGATATGTTGATGATACACTCTTGCTAGCTGAAAATAAATAGGATCTCCATGAACAAGTTATACATGTGAGCAACAAAAAAATAGACTGGGTATCCTCAAATATGATAATGATCATTCATTTCAGCCAGTGGGTTTGCAATTTGGGGCTGTGAGTTCTAAGATGGCTGGTAAGGCCTATTTTGGCTCGATATGCTCAGTGTGGGCAAAGAATGCCTGACGTTCCAGGAGGAGGATCTCCTGCGGTGGTTATTCTGTCCAGTCTTTTTTTCACAACTTTTACAGTCCTGTTTGCCTCGCAAGTGACTACACCCTTACGTAATGAATGTACAGCCATGAATTTCGGTCTTTGGCATATATTGAAATGCCTGTTAGTGTGATCGTAAGGGGGTTATGCTGACAATGTCATGAGTGCAGTCACATTACACCTGCGAGCACCAAGAAAGGGAAACGCTGGCCAGCTATTCCTCCATGCATTCAGGCCTACACAATGTGATGGTCTTAGCACATCACAGAGCATGCTCCAGCTTTGGTACTTGTTATTTGTTATAATAAATATACTGAAGACAACATAATTTGGGCACATAAAGAGACGTAAGCATTATCATTGCCATGTTATACATCACTTAATCTTACCTTGACCTGGGTATTCTACATATACTTCCGGTTGTTCTAACTTGACACTTGCTAGTGTTTTACTCTCCATCTCCTCAAAGGCTTGCACTTCAGTGAGAATCTCTATGGCAGGACTGTGAACACAGTCAGTCTGAAAAGGAAAAAAAAAGTTATAAGCTAAATACATTTTTGTCTGCCCTCAAGGGAAGGTAGAGGCAAACCATGGGCATTCCCTACCATCCATGGAGGCTTCCATAAGTGCAGAGACATGATGCTCTATTACTGGGCTCATCCTAAATATTGTCACCTTCAGCACACGGCTGCTTAGCCTCACTTCCATAAAATGAGCCTTCCATATACCAAAGGCTATATCTACAGGCATCAGATTGATACAGTCCACAAATTTTGACTTTGATGACAACCATAAGCTGTATGGTCAAATCAAGCCATCTACCAAATGAATTTGCTAACCACGCAATTTTTCAATTGGTAGCCACTGAGACAACCTGGAAAGAATAACAAGCATAGACAGTGGTCATTACAACAACTGAGAGCATCTTCATACATATTAATACATGAGGAAAGTGTTAGGAGACATGTATGTGATACAGCATTTTGTCAGGAGTCTATGTGGTGAAGTGATCAAGTCAGCTGCCTCGTGTTCTGAAGGTTGTGGGTTTGTTTTCTGTCATTCAGACTGCTAATGCAATTCTGGAAATCCCTAGAGTATTCACTAAGGCTATGCAATTACTTGACAGGACTTCTATTACTAAGCTAGACACTTCACAGGACTTCTATTTACTAAATTAGACACTTCACATCACCAAACTGATCAACATACATAATAAACTGAACAAGACCTGGTCTCACTTGTGCTATTACAGTTCATTCATTGGCACCTTGTCTTGACAGACGATAGTTTGTGCTTCAAAAAGGCATAATAAATATTACCGACGGCAGTAGCTAATGTGATATTTACGGCCAATTTGCGCCTGTAAATGTTTGTCCATAGTGGTGCATGTGAACACATGGTCATCTGAGAATTTCATATGAGTATTTCTGATAGCCAGATAGGAAATAGTGCCATTACACAATAACTATTACAATTACTAATCTGGAAATAAAATTTAGTAATACTTCCTAGTTAAGGCTTAACTCTTGAGCATGTCAGTATCTAATAACAATAAAACAAAAAGTTACTCACTTCAGAGACTGATTCCAGTTTTATATTGTTGCTTGATTTAACTTCAGAAGCTGGTTCCAGTTTTATACTGTTACTTGATCTCACTTCAGAAACTGGTTCCTGATTTATACTGTTACGTGATAACATGTACAATTCCATGTTTGCTGAAATCATAATTAAACAGTGATGACTTCTCATGTTTGAAGTATTCTTTGCTATTATAACTGATATTTATAAACAGAACAGATTAACACATTTATATATGTCTTAGAAGAGATACTTTTTCCTAATTTGCACGCTACCTGCAAATGCAGGTAATGTAACCATTAATCATACAAGTGTATGAATGCAGGTGTGTATCTAGCCTGCAAACATGTGGGTTATTAACACTGAATTACATATTTTATTATGCTGCAGGCATCCTGGCACCTCAGACATAAGATGGTTTGGTCTCCAATGCCTTATTTTTGTATTCTGACTAATATCTATCTGAGTTTTATTTTATTTTAGGGTTTGGAGAGAGGGGAGAAGCATGTGACAATAACAAATGCCTTCTTAGTCTCTGTAGAATAGGGCAGTCTAACATTATGTGCAAATTGATTGGTTGAAATTATCTTGTCTTTAAAATAAATTCAATTATTTCGCATAAGGTAAGCGATTTTATTGTCTAAAGCTTGTTTAATTAATTTTAACATATTTTTATATGGATTTTCGAATTTTACACCCATTTTTACATATATTTTGATAGTTTCATCACCAATTGTCTTCAATATGTGGTAGAAACAAAATATTTCTGTGGAGATGTTTCATCTTTGCGATTGGAAATCCAAAATGGTGGAGACAATTTTCAACATGAACCTCATCATATTCAAAAATGAATTTTCATGGCAACATCATGCCTAATCAATCAAGGCAACATCATGCCTAATCAATCATTTTTGAAGACTACATTTTTTCAACGTTAATGTTGCATTACTTTGATCATGTTTTTCAAATTGGGTATTTACTAACGAGTACCACCACAGCTACACAGGCCTTTAAAAACAAAATTTAAACCTATACCTCAATGAAGCCTGTATGTCAATTATAAGCAGAGATTTTGAGTGTTGTGATCTTGAACAAAGAAATACTCAGGAACCCGCACACTAAGCTTCTTGCTACTCTAACTTTTTGCTATTATACAAACATCTTAACAGCCATATATCATTGCAATCGGGAAAGTGAGACATAACTACTCAAGTCATCTATAATTAGTAATTAATGAATAATAATTGACGGCCATTTTTAATTGCTAATTAAGTCATGGCACATCCAAACAAAAACAGAAAGTAGCCGCTGGGTCCATAGCATCACTCTGCATAATAAAATATACATCTTGCAAGACTAGTTAGCTAACATTAATACACAGGGTAATTAATGAATTTTTTTCAGAAGAATTAATTAATCCATCTTTCTCCTTAATCCTGTATATTCTCGTGAGTAATGCAGCTGTACGAGATTCAGTAGCGGATCACGCCGCGTTGGTTACTTATGGGGGTTTGTGAGCTGATCGCTCAGAAAGCAATGGCAAACTACTGAGCATAATCTTGCCAGGTACATCAACAGCAGCTAAAAAATGCTGGTGTTGACTGCAATATCCTGTAAGGGATATGCAAATGAATTAGTAATTAATTAGTGGCCATTTTTAATTGTTTATTAGGTCATGATGCATCATATTAAAAAAAATAGATGACATGAGCAGTTAGGACTCGCTACCTCAATCACAATGATGTATGGTTGCTAAGATGTATGCTTAAAAACAAAAAAGTTATAGTAGTATGAAGCCAAAATTTGATTATTTCAGCTGTCACTCTGACTGGGACACAAAGGGAACTGCTCAGTCAGTGGAATCCTGAATAAATTCTTTGTTCAAGATCGTGACACTCAAATGTAAATATCTCCGCTTAGAATTGACATACGTGCATCACTGAAAAACCATTGGATTGGGTTTTTCAAGGCCTATCTATCTGTGTTGATCACATTAGTAAATACCAAATTGATCAATAAACAGGGTGTAAATTTTAATGACTGTGCAGTGTTTGAAAATATTGCTGTTCCAAATTTGATATTCACCCTCTGTGGAGTTCATGCAACATGACAGATGAATACAAATCTTGGAATGGCAATATGTTAAAACAGTGCAGTCATACAAAAATATACCCTGTACCTAATTAGGCATAGGCAGTTATTTTAAGATTGGGGGGGGGGGGGGGGGGGGGGGTAATTTTATTAGTTAGTTAGTCTTTCCTCCTGAGCCCAAGGTGGCGCATAGGGCAGAAGTCATGACTCTCCATGCCTGGCGGTTCGCTGCCACCTGTTATAGGTCTTGGATGTTTATTTGGCCATTGAATGAGCCTTCTCTGATGATGGTTCTATGCAGGGTCTCTCTTGGTCTTACCCGTTTTCTTTTCCCTACCGGTGTCCATATGAGGGCTTGGTAGGGGAGTCTTATCTTGTCCATTTTAAGTACATGGCCGATGTAGTTCCAACAGCGTTTTCTTATTTTATAAGGAGGCTTAAACTGGAAAACTTAGTATTAGTATTAGTAACAACGGCAAGATTACTGAAAACAGAACAATCGGAAGACAGAGAGGCAAATAAGTGGGTAGCTTGGCCATATGGCAAAATCAGGACAACAGCACACACCTGGTGATTGTGTGAGACACATCACGGTCATGATGACCGCACACCCTAATTACCACTTTTATGAGCAATGTCAGTTGTTGGTCTTTGTAAACATGGGGCGGGTAAAGTGGAAGGGTTTTCACATAATTTTTCCACCGAACATCCGGTGAGTTCCAGTACGTACCCACACCTGCTTCTGATTGCATGTATTCGAAAACGGGTTACACGCCACAGTAATCAATGCTAATAAATGCTACTGTGGTCCATCTGCTAGGCTGAAAGTGTTTGTCACTTAGAACTTTCTTCTTTGTGAAGTTATTTACGTTTTTTGGTGTATAATAGGCTAATTTTGTTTTTAACTCCTGTTTCTTTTTCTCTCGCAATACTGTTTAAAGCATTATTGAATTCTGCGTTCATTTTTACATATACTTGAAATGTAATTTTATCTTTAAAAACATTAATCTCCTTTGCAGGTCCGCATGGTCGAATGGATAAGAATGCGTGTTCTTAAACATCTGGTGTGCTGATGCCGAGGTTAGCGGCTCAACTCCTACACCGGACAGCTGGACTAAAATGTTGAACTGTCGTCCTTGACTTGGGGACGTTAATTACAAGTACCTCTGAAGTCGGAGTGGGTTCACCTGATGGCGAGGGACACTGTTAATTGGGAAAGCTAACCCACATGCAAAATTCAGTCCATCACTACTATAAATAGTGTGTGTGGTCTATGCTTGAGTTCAAAGTGAGTGAGCACCAAAAATAAAAATGAATCTCCTTTAATTGTGTTTGGAAGAAAATATTCAGCACAACCATGAAAATGAGATGGCGAAATTATAACACAAAATTCAAAATTACGGTGCCCATACTATACTAATTACTATAGCAGACCTGTATTTATTTATAATTAGAACTGGCAATTTAACTATTGAAATTAAACAGAATACAAGTTTCATTTGTAGCAGTAATTTACCTGTGTACTTGTCTAATTTTTCAGCATTTGACATGAAAATAATTTTTAAAAGCCATTTTTTAGACCCATCTATATAAATCTGTAAGGAGTACTTTTTTTTCTTAGCTGCGCAAAATTTAAATAAAATACTGTGGAACAAGTTATTGTCTTTTTTAAAAAGATAGTATTTAATTATCAATTGCTTACTTTTAGATACAGAATAGTGTAATTATAGAGCAGAATTAGAACCAATTATTAGCAAAAGTGACTGCTTAATTTATGCAGCAGTTATAAACTTACTTACTTTCATTATTGCATACTTAATCAACAAATGAAAGCTGTCGCAATTCAGTAGTACATCAAGACAATTTGAGTATATTTTAATGAACTTTTCTTTGACTTACAACAAACATTTCACATGACCTTTAATTAATATAAATGTGTTGGCTATTTTTAAATCGTTAATTAGGTCATAGCACATCCTATTGAAACAGGAAGGGAGAAGCTATACACAAAATTTTGTGTATAGTCCAAGCCACAATACACAAAAATTTGTGGCTGGTCACGTGATTATTCGGCACAAAATTTTGTGAATAGTATGAGCCGCTATTCACAAAAATTTGAAGAAGACTATTATTCTCTCTTCTCATCTGTCATTTTTTTTTTTCAAGTTCTTTTTCTTCAAACCTCACAAAGACAATATTTGTTGACAAGGACATACTCTACGTACAGTGGTATTTTATTTGGCAAATAAAATTCATGTTAAACAAAGACATCTTTTGGATTCATCCGAGACTCGATCACTCCGGGCGCGACCGGAAATGAAAACGGAAATCATGTACAGAATCATAACGCCATGATTCACCGTGTCCCCCAGTTCGTGCTAGTTCAGAACATGCATTCTTTCGACGTCATTCATTCATTCAAATCTCACATGACAATAACACATGTCATTCTGGGCTTTCCAGGAATGGTCTGCCTAATATTCCGTGCACAGCGATTGGTTAAAATCATTGTAACCTTTTATATAAATAAGAATATATTTCATACTTACCGTAATTAATTTTTTTATGGCGCTGTATATAGAACTACCTCAATTATATATGTATTTTTAAATTCTGCATACAATTTTAAATATATCTGGAAAGTTTCATCACTGTAATTGTTTCCGATGTGTATGAAAACAACACTTTCTGCGAAGATGTGTTTTTCTTCTGTGAGCATATTGATCGGATCAGCATGTGCACTTTGTAACACTATTCTGGCGCTGTAATTAGAACTACCTCAATTATATATGTATTTTTGAATTCTGCATACAATTTTAAATATATCTGGAAAGTTTCATCGCTGTAATTGCTTCCGATGTGTATGAAAAACCTTTTCTGCAAAGCGTGTCTTTGTGAATGGGGAAATGCAAGGCCATGTGCCACGGCGACTGCGCATGCGCATACCGATCGGCATGGCATGTACACTTTCACTTTTCAAAACGTGCAATTTGACCTACTAAAGTTAAAGAGAACACAAGTTTAAAGATTATTCATAATTTATTTGTATACTTGTACTATTGTTTTAATCATTTAACATGACGGAACATATTTTTGAAGTCAGTTTTCATAATCCGTCTATGACCCGTTTGGTTGAGACCAACCTCGCACGCGAAGAAAAATGGAAATGGCGGGCTGAACAGTAATTAAATATTTTTTTTTCTGGCGCTTTCAATAGAAAACCATCAATTGTAGATGGATCTTCAAATTCTGCATCAAAGTTTTCAAAATATTTGTAAAGTGTCATCGCTAAACTTGCTTTAGTTGTGGTTAAAAAACAGGCGAAGATGTTACGATCATGAAACCCAAAACGGCGGCTTGACTATATAAAAATCTTTGTGGAACAATCATTGTGTCCTCGCTAGCGTAGTCGTAAGCATTCCGCCTGTCACACGGGAGACCGGGGTTCTATTCCTTTTTGGGTATTTTTTTTTTTTTTAATTTTTCACAAAATTATTAGGTGATATAATAGAAACTATTAAACATTGCGTACTAAACTATTATATAGAACCAAGAAACTGGAAGTTTGTGAATAAAATGTGCTCTATGGATCTGTGCGAGCTGCCGACTGCCGGGGAGCGCATCCCACAGAGGCAGCAGAATGATTGCATATCGGAATCGATGGATCCAATAGATGTCATTGTTTAATGTGAATTTTAATTGCCAAATAAAATATCGCTCCTGAATCAGCATAGTTTCATCACTAAACTTACTCGAATTGTGGTTGAAAAACAGATTTTCTGCGAAGATGTGACTTTGAAACCCACAGGTCATGACGGCCGCCGCATATCGATTGCGCTACACTTTTCAACACACAAAATGTGCGATTTGACCTACTAAAGTTAAAGAGAACACAAGTTTAACCCTTTACAGGTCACAGTGTCCAATTCCGGCCGATGCCATAAAACGATCGTAGCGTCCGATACTATTATGCATTGTAAAATTGCGATCTCTCGGCCTTCCAACACTTCCGACTGCTACTTTCGCTTTCGTCGACAGCTTGACAACGTGGCCGCCATTTGTAAACGCGATAGTATGAATTTTAACAGACTTTTAAGGACAATTTTTGATAGTTTTCGGGATTTTTAGGCTGTTTTTCAAAATGGATTTCGGCGATTCTTCAAGTGATAGCCGAGATTTCGCTAGGTTCATTTTAAATGACATTAAAGGGCACGAAGTTGACTATTAACCGGAGCTAGATATTAGTGCAAAGCGTTACTTTGCATTAGCAGTCTGAGTCGGACTTTAAAGAAAGTGATTATGATTCTGAAAATGTGTTTGTAAATTGCTGTATAGATGACGGAAAATCACAAGCAACATGCCGTATTTCGTAAATATTTGTGTTCATATATGGATTACCGACAACAATCACGTGAGTAACATATTCTACATGCTTTTCCCTTCATTGTGTTGTTTATTTAACTAAAATCGGTTGACTAACACCTTATTTGTGATGTTTTTACTAACGCGACCCGAAATTTTACCGAACCTGAAAAAATCTTGCCCGTTCAGGGCTAGAAAATGGACAAGTGTCTGCCCTGTAAAGGGTTAAAGATTATTAATAATTTATTTGTATACTTGTACTATTTTGTAATCATTTAACCTGACAGAACATATTTTTGAAGTCAGTTTTCATATGACCGTTTGAGACCATCTCGCAAGCATACTCGTGAAGGTAATCGGACACACTGGAGAGCTACACTTACGGGTGAATAGCATGAGGAATTGCAACTCGTCTCACCTTCACAAAATTGTGAATATCTTCACTTATAAGTGACATACAGGCATTATTGAGGTACCATTAGATTTTGAATTTCAAGGCCTATCTACTGTCGCGGTCTCATTTGTAAATACTCAAAATTAAAATGATGATAGGGCTCGCTATAAAATGTAATATTCTTAGCTCCCAATTTTACTGGGCCATGAGCAGAACTGCTAATTTTCTCAGATCCCATTGCACAAAAATATTAAATACTCCGCTTAGAATTAACGAACAGTCTTCATACATTCAGATACAGGTTACTCCCCCGATGTGTCTCCACCTTGCCGTGGTGGGGGAGCTTGAGTGTCCCGTTGACCCCATGTGCTTGCCGATGGGTGAAAACTACATATCGGACAGCGTATGGGATAGGGACCAGACTAAGAGAGACACAACCTGCTGCTCTGCAGGAGACTGAGGATAGCAGTCAAAAGTTTAAATCAGGCGCATGAAGGCAGTTCTTGTTTCGGACAATACTCTAAGGCTCTCTGTCGAGGGTTTAGGCTGAACGCCTCTAAGCCACAGACCCTTGAAACTGAGAGTCGGGCCGATATCCACCTACCGAAAAATTGGAATCGAGATACTGAGCAAGCTACATGCCCAGTTCTGACACTTGTTTGAAGGCTCTCAGCTGAGGGATATGTTGGATTCCCGGATGAGATGGCCTGGCCGTTTCTCACTGACTGCTGCACGAAGGTAAGGTGCCGAGCCGGCAGCACATGTAGCCTACCTCGTGAGCGAGTACAAAAAGTCAGTAAAATGCCCCAGTCGAAGGAAATGGTTACGAAAACTGTCTGTATCTAACTCATAGAGAGTGTAGATAAAAGTGGAGAAACGTCTCAATAACGCGAAATGGAACGCACGGCGAGCGAACCTATTGCGTGGTCCAAAGTCAAAAGCAAAAGCTTACCGAGTGGATGTCGCCCGCAGTCTGACCGCCCCTGGAGCTCACTTGAGCGACCAGTGGCAAGCGAGATGCCCAATACATGGAAGTGAGGAACTAAAGCAGCCATGAGCAGGACGTGGCAACTCCTCGGGTGAGCCCAGTCTCGGAGCAATATGTGCCGGCTCTGCAATTATGGAAGCCTCCTTGGATAGGAGGGACTGCCCATTGTCTGCCCCTGCCTTCCCTTGAGGGCCGACCGCGATGTCGTTGGTCGTTCTATCTTGACCAGCTGAGATGTGGGCGACATCACAACAGCCTAACGTGCCTCGAAATCAGAGGAAGGTTAACCTCATTAAAAAATGCCCGCCGGAAGTCGGAAGTGTCATCCTACGGGTGGCAAACTAAAAATTGACACTACGCAATTACGTCCGAGTGAAATGTCTCGTCCGAATGTCTCTCGTGCTAGGAACAGCTCTGACTACCTAGTTTCCGAATGCCGCTCTTGTTCGGAACAGCTCTGACTAGGTAGTTTTCCGAATGTCCGCCGTGCCTGGAACAGCTCTGATGGGTACAGGGACAAGCACATGTCCGAAAACTCGCTTAGTGGAAACCAACCGCAGAGCTGACTGGTTTGTGCAGGAACGGCCCAGGGCGAGCGAATTGCCCAATATATTGAAGTGAGGAATTAAAACAGCCATGAGCAGGACGTGACGATTCCCTCTGTAAACCCAGCACCAGAGCGTTATGTGCCGGCTCTGCAATTATGGAAGCCACCCAGGATGGCGGAAAATGCTATGGACTGTCCCTGCCTTCACTTGAGGGATGACCGTGTAGTCTTCGACTGTTCCAACTTGACCAGCTGAGATGTGGACGGTACCACAAAAAGTGAGAGTCTCCCAGGATTGCTAACCTGGTCAAAAATGCACGCTAAAAGTCGGATGTGTTGGCCTGAGGGTTTCGACCCGAGGGTGCCTAACCAGACACATCGCAATCACATCTGAAAAAATCACTCCGGATGAACGCAAAGAAGAAGAAGAAGATACAGGTTAGATTCGTCTTGTCAAGCTGTATCAAACTGCGATAGTTTCATAAATAAAAACCCAATTTTTAAATATGGTTGAAAAAAATTACTTTTAATATTATAATTATTTATTATTCACAAAATACTAAATTTTGTGAATAGGGGCTCCCTTACCTTATGTACAATGGCGACAAGATGAAGCGTTACTTTTTGGAGGGACGCTATTTAGTGTTTTTCATTGGATTTCGTGTGATTTCCTTTGGATTCCCTGTGGATTATGTGATGTTATATTGTGTTCCTTTTATTGGAAGTTTTCAAAAGAAGCCACGGAAGGCAGGTGGTGGATGTAATTTTGAGGGCAGCTGACAGATATTTGTGGGTCATGGCCTCGAGTTACACGACGGCAGGCAGAGGAACTCGTCTTGAGTCAATGGCTACGGTCTCCGACCAGTAAGGTCACTGCCATAGAGGAAAGCAACGGCAAACTACCTCTTTAAAAGTGCCTAGTATATCATGATTCGCTTAAAGACCAATCATCGCAAGACAAGGACAGAGACGTTAAAATTAGCAACTTGGAACGTTAGGACGTTAAACAACGACGGAAAATTAGAGAACATAAAACAAGAAATTGAAAGGGGAAAAATTAATATTTTAGGTATGTGCGAAACGAGATGGACAGGAGCAGGCATCAAGATAGAAGAAGATTTCAAGATTATTTATTCTGGAGGTGAAGATCGTCATAGGGGAGTGGCAATTATTCTGGACGGGAAAACATCAAAATCTATTCAAGGATATTGGGTCATGTCGGACAGAGTTCTACTAGTTAAATTAAGTGGCAGACCTTTTAGCATAAATATTATTCAAGTATATGCCCCAACAGGAGAATCCAGTGAAGATAGTGTAGAAGAATTTTATAATGACATAGAGTCTGCCTTAAAGAAATGTAAAAATTCAGAAATAAACATCATAATAGGGGACTTCAATGCAAAAGTAGGAAATCAAGGAGATAGATACACAGTAGGAAACTATGGTTTAGGAGAGAGAAAATGAAAAGACATC